>VDFB02058296.1:0-163238 GCA_007258455.2 Sequoia sempervirens
ATAATTTGTCTTTTTGAGTTGATAGCTATCCCTTGGTAGGGCCTTGTCCTTCCAAGGTAAGGGGTGTAGAGGTGGTACATGACCTTTGCATACCCTAGTTACTCATTCATTTTGATGGTATTATGACTTTGTTGTGTGGGCCTGCATTAAGTTAACACTCCTGCTTGACTAAATATAGGTTGTGATATTATGCTTGGTGTGTTTGCATGTGTAAAACTAGTGAATCCATTTAATTTAGATTGCTAAGAACTCTTTATCATCATGATAGTGAAGCTAGCCATTATGTCTTCTTGTTTGATTGTTTCTTGCCAAAAACCATCTTGATACCTCCATTTTCAATCTTGACCTTTGAAACCCTAGAGAAAACTTAGGAAATCCCTCCTCAAGAATCATTACACCTAAAAATTAACCATGATCCATGAAAAATCCATCATCTTTCCCTCATCTTATCCTTTTCATCCATTATCATAACCTAGTCATCACAACCATCATCCTTAGACCTTGGTCCTATCACCTATCATTCTATCTTCATCATCCTTATAATCACCATTGCTTTAATCATTTATCCTCTTCATCCTTGTATCCAATCTCAATCTTATCATTATATTAAATCCTTATCATCTTTAATCCAATCTCACCATCCAATCATTATCAAAATCAATCTTCTTAAGATTCTATCTAGATCCTAATATTTGATATCAAATCCCCATCAAAACTTTCTTAGGCAATAATCCAAGCCTAAGTAAGCATATCCAAGCCTTGCATAAGTGATTATCTAAGGAAAATAATCTTTTATCCAAGCCTTGCTAAAGTGATTGTCCAAGCTTGAGTGAGAAAGTCTATGCCTTGCCTAGACAATTATCAAAGTATAGTGTAAGAAAGCCCCATAATTATCAATCAAGGATATAGATAGCTAAAGAAATTATTGGTCTTGTCTCCTTCATTTTATCATTATCCCGTTTCCATCCATTTCATCATTATCCCCTTTCCATATATTTCTTCATTATCCCATTTTCATCCATTCCATCACTCCCATCCTTTCAAATCCAAGGTCTACCCAATCATCCCTAATAATCCTCATCTCATCTCATCATTCTTAGGTCCCTCTCTCTTGGATTCCTATCACAAGGTCCTAATTAAGAAAGAAAATTATGGCCTCTTAAGAGTTCCCCTCATCATCTCATGATACACCCTTGAGGAGGTAGTTTAGTAATACATCCTTGAGGAGGTAGTTCAGTAACTCCCTATGGAGAATCCATTCCCATGTTACATCATCCATGATCATGATTTAAGTGACCAAGACTCACAAACATTATTAGAGGACTTTGGCCAAGATACCCAATCTATAGACTTGATGAATAGATATATCATGAAGCACCCCAATCAATATATCCTTATTCCTATAAATAAAGGTGCCAATTTGCCCCATGATTTTGACGCATCTCAAATCATCCAACTACCTCCTTCTAAACCTCCACCTGTTGTTCATCATAATCCTACATATCTTTTATTTTCCTCTAATCCACATAATCATATGTATTTTTCATATTCTTCTAATCTACATGATATTTCATCTCTCCCATGTTCTTCTAACATCCCCATGTCATCTCAATCCATCAAATCCTACATCCCATTTACACATCAAAATACCCTCTCATAACCAAAATATTTCATCAAATATTACTCAACCAAAACATTATATCCCTTCTCCTCATGTATCAACATCCATCCCACCTAACACATCATATCAACTTAAAACATCCAACCCCATCTCATCCTCACATCAACATCTCCAATCTTCCAATGCCATTTCATCCTCTCATCAATATCAAAAAATATCATACTCACAATCTCCCATATCCAACTATCAACCAAATCCCTTCAATTTCACAAGTACTTTGGCCCAAGATGTTAAAAAAATAAAGGATACCCTCAAGGGACTTCAACTAGGACACCACAAGAAATATTATACCTTCCAAGAACTATGTCCTTATCCCTTCAACAAGTCCATCACCATGATCTCTTTTCCCTAATACTTTGAAATGCCTAAATTAGACAAGTATTAGGGAAAGAGAGATCCTAGGGAAAACTTAAACTAATTCTACATTGCATTCTAGGAGGTTTCATATCTTGATGCTTATCTCTTGAAGCTCTTCCCTAGAATCTTGGGTGGACAAGCCCTTGGTTGGTTCACTCACCTCCCCCATGGGACAATGAATTTTTTTGAGCTATCCAATAAATTTGTCACTCACTTTTAATACAACATAGAACATGATATCACCATGATGTATCTTTGAAACACTAAACAAAATAATGGTGAATTATTTGCCTCATACTTGCAATGATGGAGACATATTTCTAGCCAATTTGCATGACATATACCTGATAAACAACTTGTCGCCATCTTTTTTGTGAACTTAAACTCTAAATTGGGCTTACATCTATGCATGCAATGTACTCACTCCTTTTATGTGATCATATAAAAAGGAGTAGATATTGAAAAAACCCTTATTGTGAAAGACCTAGTCAAGATATACAAAGAAGGAAAAGATAATAATAATCAATCTAATGAAAAATCTTGTTTTTGGAATAAAAACAAAAACATAGTCAATAATGTTATTATTGATTCAAAACATGTTCAAAATATCCAAAAACCTCCACCATCATCATCCCATAACAATCCATCTCCCCAAAAACATATGGTTATCCCTAAAGGTTGACCTAAATGACACATTAGACATGAATACACCCCTTTGGGTGAACCAATTGAAACCTTCCTCCAAAATATCATCTAAGCCAACATGATCCAACTTCCACCTATCAAACCTCTTGGTCCCGATGTGCCTAAAACCTCTTGGTAAAAATAACATGAATTTTGTTATTACCATAAGGTTCATGGACATAAAACCTCCTCATGCATGAAACTCAAGAACTCCATCCAAAATCTTATTGATTGAGGAGAGATCTCTATTTTAGGCCATACATCCTCTAGTGAAAAATTGGGTATAGAAGAATTCTTTTACTTAGCATAACAACGGTAAAACTTCCACATCATACAATAAAGTACCTTATACATACAACAACCATATCTCATATGATTCCATCATTGGCCACATCAAACACAGTCCTTCCCAAGTAGCTACCATAACTATCAAAGCACCTAATTGTGTAGTCACTACCCGACATGGTCAAATCGCTATCCAAGGAGCTCCACCCTCCTTTCCACCTACAAATCAATATAGTATCCTTGACTACTTGAACAAAATTCCAGCACAAATATCTATCCTTGAGCTATTTCAAACATCTCCTATCCACAAGGACCTTCTTGAGAAATCCCTTAATGAAACCCATGTCCCTAATGACATTGATCTTGTTCAATTTCAAGCCATGATAAGATACTTATTATCCCCACAAGCCCTCACATTCTCCACTAAAGACATTCTTTCCATCAATCCATCTTAAAATCATCTGCTTCACTTTCAAGCCCACAACCATAAAAGCACAATCAAACATGTCCTAGTCAATGGTGGATTAGGACTTAATATTTGTAGCCTTAGTATAATAAAGCAACTGAGATATTCTAATGATGTTGTCAATCCCCAAGCAAAAACTACCATAAAACCATATTACAAAGTTGAGCATGAATCTAAAGGATCTATAAAGCTACCCATCTAGGTTGGACCCACAATAGTTGACACCACTTTCCAAATCTTATACCTTGACCTCCCTTATAACATCCTCCTTGGTTGCCCATGGATCCATGCCATGCAAGCCGTTCCATCCACATTCCATCAATACATAAAGTTTCCCCATAAAGGAATTGAAGTGAATGTGCATACTGATCTAAATCCATTCCAATATTACAAATTATTACAAAGTAGTAATGGCCTTTCATAATATTTCCCTACCAACATCCCATTGTCATCTTCATCTTCATCTTCATACATTGATCATTCATTGCTACTTGTCTCACACTCCCTTAGAGATTAAGGATAATATCAAGGATCTCGGTATTGGACAATATGAGCTGCATGCCTTCCACATCGAACCCCCCACACCACCATCTATATCATCCCAAAATTTTGATGTCCATGATAACCCTTTGTTTGATCATGCTATTTATGATAATACATTATTTGATCATGATCATATTGATGACATCCAAGATATTATCCCTTCCAATCCACCTCATGAGAAACAATCCTTCCACCTCAAACATCATGGGTTAGGGTATGCATCTCCTAATTTTTCCACTACTCATCCTTCTTTCCAAATTGTTAAGGACGTGCAAGCTTCCTTTGACATTAAAAGTGCCAAAAAGGATAGTCATGAAGAATTAATTGAAGGCATCAGCAATCTCTTCCATGAATCACACATCCTTACCATATCACCTAACACATCTAACTCATCCACTTCCCCCATATCCTAGATGTGGATCAAAAAGTGTATTTTAAAATGAACAGAGGCATCAATAAAAAATAAAAAATAAAAAAGCCTTTCTCAAATGAAGATCCAAAATCAAAATAAAAAAGCAAAAGAAAAGAAAGTCCTTTAGTCAAAATAAAAATAAAAAGCTATTGTACTAATAAAAAATCAAAGTAAAAAATAATAGAAATAAAAAATTGATCACCAATCATACCCCTTCATCCAAAATAACTGGGGACATATTTCCAAGAAAAATATCAAGAAATGAGCTTGTTGATCCCAATTCTTTATCCTCCTCACCCTCATGCAAACTATACACTCTACCTTGGATAATTACCATGGTGAAAACTTGGAAATAGGCACCATGTGTAGTAGTCCCTTATCCACCATATCTTAGGTTGTCATCTTGTCCACTATCATTCCTTATCCATATCATAATAAACTACCAAGCTCTACCCATCCATTCATAATAAACCTATCATGTCTTGTCCTTGATCCTTGATTAAGTGCCAATCCCTTATCCATCCATTATCACCCACCCTTCCTCATACTTTCCCATGCGTTAGATGTGGAAGTTACATCCATATTATGTCTAGGATTGATCTTGTATATTCTCCGTTTCTTATCACTTTGGAATTGAAGTCTCATGCATTCAGAGTCTCCTATCCTCATCCATATTAAAGAAAACATCAAACCATCTTATCCCATATCATATTCATCCCATCTCAAACATAATAAAGAAATCATCATCCTTTCATCCCGTCCAAAAATAAAAAATAAAAAATCAATATATTGCGCTCTTCAAACTTGACATTCAAGAAATCCAAAAATTTCAACCAAGACATCAAAATTGAAATCATATCATAAGCTTCATTGTCAAGCATTAATCACTCATCTTATCCTTTTTTCCGATCAATCAATCAATAAATCATCATCTCTATCAAAGCCTTGCTTAAGTGATTATCCAAGCTTGAGTAAGAGAATGGAAGCCTTGATTAGGTAATTATCCATGCCTAATCACAAGAACTCAATCATCATCATCATTTGATCTTTGGAAACAGATATGTTGGCTGCATGACATGTTTGCAGTCAGTCTTTTATTTTGATTTATCTTTTAATATGCATTATCCTTTAACCCATGAATAAACCTCCTTACATCCACCTTGATCTATATATATCTTGGTGTGTCACAACTAGTGTATATTGGGCATCATCTTGTTTGTTGTGCATAATCACATTATCATGATGTCAAGCAAGGGGATCAAATTTGGTGAAGTTGGTGTGGCACATGTACTTGAGTAATACGATTTAGTAGGAATTTAGAGGCACATATTTGCATTATACACTTGTTCATTAGATCTCTTCTTAGCATCTTTGTTCTCAAGGAATGACAACAATCTTGTTCAATAATTATAGGTGCTTGGCTTGTGACTAAGATACTTGTCTAAGTCTTATTCTCTTGTCTTGAAAACAATCGTAGGATGGTTTAAGGGGTTGTAAGTATAGTTTTAAGGGGATCTATGAATTAACTACATCCTAGGAAAAAATGATGGCTTAAGGGGATAAACTTTGGTGAAGTTTCCCAAGGCAACAAAATTTCATTAAATTACATGTACTATTTTTTAAAATGTACATTTAGGAGGTAATTACTAGCATATGATGGCCTCCTATTTGTAATGTATAATCACTATCATGATGGCAAGGGGATCAAATTTGGTGAAGTTGGTGCAACACATGTACTTGAGTAATACGATTTCTTAGGAATTTATAGGCACATATTTTCATTATACACTTGTTCATTGGATCTCTTCATTAGCATCTTTGTGCTCAAAGAATGACAACAATCATGTTTGATAATTATAGGTGCTTGACTTGTGACTAAGATACTTGTCTAGGTCTTCTCCTCTTGTCTTGAAAACAGTCATGTTATGCTTTTTGGCACAAAAATTTGTCACAAATGGGTCAAGACACATATGCACATAGATCCTTACAAGTTACATTAGAATTATACTAGGCTGCATTGGAAAGATTAGGTCATACAATGAAACCTTGTTCAAAACCAAGCCACAAACATAACCTCATTTGCATAAGCTAAGATTGTTCGCTCTTAGTAAATGAATGACCTCCTCACATTTTATATTATGTTGAAAAATGGGCCCACATTTGAATCAAACTTAAGCTTTAATGGACCATGGATCTAGTGAAAATATTTATATTAAGGAATTTTTTGAATGTCATCAAAGTTGACTCTATTAAATTGTAACCACAATTTGAACTTATCATTGAAGAATTTGACAACGTGTTCAATGAAATTTGTGGTTTTAAATTACTTTACAAGTATCACTTTGGGATCCATCACACCTAATATTATGTTCTATATAATGTATAGTTGCGCTTTAGTGTTTGACAAAATTTTAGGTTGTTGAACTTGGATTCATGCCATAGGTGTTGTATGTTGTACACTTTAGTATAACTTAAGTAATATAGATTGAAAAGAGTATAAATTTATTTTATAGAGTTTAAACAAGATGTAATGAGGATCACAAGAAGTATTTAGACAATAGGAAAATGAAGGAGAAGTTTTAGATTTGAACCATGATCCTATAACAAGGATTCTAGATAATGGGATAAGGAAACTGAAGTTATACACATTCCAATAATGGAAAGAGGCTAAAATAAACTAGGAGATGATCAAATTTGAGGAGGAATAAAATAGATTCATGATATAATAATTTAATAATTCCCCTAATATTTTATGATTTAGAAATCTAATATTCAACTCCACTTTTTAATTTTTTTTTATAATTCCTTGTGAAATGAGAGAAGATAGAGACAAATGTTTTCTATTCTAGTATTTTATATCAATCACTACTAAGTTTTTAGGGAAATGAATTTTATAAAATTGATCAAATTAGGGAGCAAAAGAGATGGAAAACAATCATTCAAGACAAAATTTTATAGGGGTCCTAGCACTAGATGGTGCTACATGTTGTGGTTTAAAGTTCCCAAGGGTGCTAGTGTAGACTTATATGATATATTTGATCTTGAATCTTTATAAGGACTTTGATTATGATTTCATGAATTTAGGGCTCTTGTTAAGTTGATTGGATTGATTAATTTTATTGGTTTGTTTCCAGATTGATTGATTTGATCAAATTTTAGGTGAACCTTAAGAGTTTTTTAAACCTTTCATAAAAGAGGTTCAAGGATTAGGTTGGTAGAAAAATATATGTATGTTAATATGTTAGAGAGTAGGTGTTTGTGCATATAGATTTAAAACATAAAGCAATGCAAATGGAATTTTTCCATTTTGAAATAGTTGCGTATAGATTTAAAACATAAAGCAATGCAAATGAAATATTTCCATTTTGAAATAGTTGCATATAGATTTAAAACATAAAGCAATGCAAATCAAATCCCAAACCCTAAACATTGCAAATGGAAATAGTTTAGGGTTGTTTAGCTTAATTTTAGGTAAGTTTTTTGATTTTGAATGGTAAATTTTTTTGTTTGATTTCAATTTAGGGTTTTTTTATGTGTAGGTAAGTTTTTTAATTTTGAAATTGAATGTAGGGTTTCATTGTTTTCTAGGAAGATTCAAATGAAAGAATACTGAATACAAATACAAATACACAAAAAAAACCTAAATACATAGCTAAATACCAAAAAATGAAAAAAAATGAAATGAAATGGAGGAATGACTCACATGGAAGCCAAAAATTGTTTTCATTCACCTAGGATCTTGTTTGCAATGCAGGTAAAAATGAGCTCATAGTTGATTTAAAAAAATAAATACTTCTATGAAACAAGATCACGCTTATTACAAATTGGGATTCTATTTCATAGCAATTAGGATCCCATTTTGTATAAATTGGATCCCATTTCTTAAATCTAGGTTCAAGACACCGAAATGAAATGGGATCCCGATTTAAAAAAAAATGGGATCTTGTTTTAATTTTAGGCTTAGCACCTCAAAGTGAAACAAGATCCCAATTGCTAAAAAATGGGATCCTGATTCATTTAGCCCAATTTCAAGATTTTTTTTAAGGCCAAAACTTCCACCTTAAGTGGACTCAACTTCATGCTTTCACCATTATACAAGCGAATGAAATTCTAGATGGTGGTCAGATCTTTGTCGGAATAAGATGGTCTTTCCAAAAGCTGGTGCCTTTATGTGGACTGTGTTGCATCAAAGAATATTGACTGGAGACAAGCTAAAAAAAATCAAGATAGAGGGTCCTAATTGATGTGTTATGTGTAAGGTAGTGGAAGAATCATGTGATCACCTACTATTGGAGTGTCCTTTCATTGCAAGTTGTTGGGATTGGTTACAAACTAAGTTAGGATGGTTGGGACCAAGAAACTCGAATATCATGGACTTTATGGCTAGATGGCCAAAATTATAGAGGAAGGATCTATGGGGCGACATATGGGTGACGGCCTCGTCGATGCTTGTTGGGAATGTTCAGAAGGAACGTAATAGGCATATTTTCTAAGGCTAGAAGAAATTCCAATGGAGGAGGTTTGGAGCAGAATTGAACTTGCATTGATCGAGCTCTTAAACAACAGAGTCTCCTAGGAGAAGGGATGGGTTTTTACTCAAAGAGATGAACAAATTAGTAGAGAGTGAAAATCCTTAAAGGTGCCAATAGGAGGTGGAGTGATTATAGAAGAAAGATAGGAGAGATGCCAAATGGGTGGCGCCACCAAATGGAAGGTTAAAACTTAATTTTGAAATGACAAAACTAGATTTGGGTGTGAATGTGTTTGGGCACTTGCAAGAAACTTGGGCATGACAACGAATAATGATGTTGAATTCAACGCATTATCTTGTGGCCTAAGAATGTATTGAATAAGGACAATTCAATATTGATATAAAAGGAGGTTCGTTGATTTGCATAAATGCTATTAATTGCAAATCAATTATGAATTGGAAATTAGCAAGGCATGTGAGGTGTGTGTGGGAACTTTTCCTGAAATAGGACTTCACTCTAAAACATGTCTATCATAAAGCTAATAGGGTCGCTAACTTACTAGCAAACATGGGTGTACAATTTGTTGGGTTTGGTGAAGCTCAAATATTCCTTCTAATTATAACGACAGTATCTCTCACACTCGAAACATATGCCTTTGTACAACTGACTTCTTTTTGGCATGTGTATTCGCGAATTTAGAAGTTGACCGTTTTGGTGGATTTTTCCATTTTGGAGATGAGATTGATCTATAAAAGCTGTTGTTGCTTGAATATGTCATTGTATTGAGAATTAATAAAAAAAGATAATCCCTGTTGAAAGTGGACGTAGCCATTATTGGGTGAACCATTATAAATCTTGTGTTCTTATTCTGTGTTTTTAGATCTTTTAAATTACGTTCTTATTTTTTACAATTTCTTCTTTCATTTAGCTTCTACAATTTTATCAACAATTGGTATCAGAGCCTGGTGGATAAGCTCGGTGCTAAAAATCGGTGAAGATTTTTTGGAGCCATGAACGATGCAGACAAATGGAAGATTGAAAAGTTTGCAGGTCAGAACTTCAATTTGTGGAAGGTGCAGATGGAGTCGTTGTTGATCAAGCAAGATCTCTCAAATGCATTGGTTGGAAAAGCCAAAGGGAAAGGTTTTTTATCAGACGAAGATTGGGAGAAACTGGACAAGAAAGCAAGAGCAACCATTTTTCTTTCGCTGTCCAACAATGTTTTATTTAATGTTTCAATTGAGAAGACAACACATGAGTTGTGGGATAAAATATCTTCAATGTACGAGATGACATTGACTTCGAATAAGGTATTCATTGTGAAAAAATTATATAATTTGAAAATGCGAGGAGGTGGGATTATGTCGAATCATTTAAATGAATTCAATACCTTATTCACTTAGTTGATTTCAATGGGTATTAACTTAGATGATGAAATCGAGGCAATTTTATTATTGTGTTCTTTACCGAACAGTTGAGAAGGTGTGGTGATGGTAGTTAGCAATTCGGTGGCTGCCAAAAGTAAATTAAAATTTGATGATGTTGTAGCCACTCTTCTTAGTGAAGACATGCAGAGAAAAAATTAAGAACCCTCATCCAGTGATGCCTTGACTGTTGCAAGTACTGACAATAGAGGAAGGGGTCAAGATAAAGACAAAAATAGCAATAGAGAAATATCGAAGTCCAAGGGCAGAAATGGTGATTGTTGGTTTTGTGGCAAACTGGGTCACATAAAAATAACTGTTTGAATTATAAAAAGGCATAAGAAAAGGTGATCAATAACGAAGCCAACATAACATACCAAGAAGATGTAGGTGTTCTTATTTTAACCAAAGAAGAAATTCCAACTAATGTTTGGGTGCTTGATTTAGGTTCATTGTTTCATGTCACTCTGTGCAAAGAGTATTTAAAAAATCTACAAATTAGCGACTTCAGTAAGGTTTTTCTTGGTAACAATGAATCTTGTGATGTTGTTGGAAAAAGGGGATATTTCATTAAAATTGAAAAATGGATATACTTGGTTGTTACGTGATGTTAGATATGTTCCCCAGCTCAAACAAAAAGTAATCTTGGTTGGACAATTGGGTTTTCAAGGTTGTGAGAGTAGTTTTGAATCAAATAGATGCAAGGTTAAAAAGGGGACCTTGGTAATTGCAAGGGGCAACAAATTAGACACTTTGTATGTAATAGAGAGTCATGCTCAAGTGGGAGTTGTTCATCCTACTTCAGATTCGTCATTGTGTGAAATATGGACTGCCTAATAAAGTTTTTTGGATCAATTAGATGTTGAAATTGATTCTGTTATTAATAATTTTCTTAATATGTTTGATAGTGACAGTTTTGGGGATCGGTTAGATGATAGTGAGTAGGTTGATGCCATAGAAACTGGGGCAAATGAAATTAATGGCGATGAAAGTGAAAATTTGAAGGTGATTGAAGATGAGATTGTTTGTAATGGTGATTAAAGTGAAAGTTTGAAATTAGTTTGTAATGGTGCTGGTAACGAAACTTGTGCATCTAGAAATATGTTGACCACCATGGAAGATGAAGCAGCTGAATCTAAGAAGACTGCTGTCAAAGTTGGTGGTGAATTTGGTGGAATTGCTCGAATTGTTGTGTTCTTGTTTTTGAATTTGTGTTTTTTGAATTTTTATTTACCTTTTAGCAACAAAGAGCTATGATATTCAAGCATTAGATGTTGGAAAAAAGACTAGTGGTCTAGTTGATATGTTGATGAATGTAGTTCCTAGGGAGAAGTTTGAATTCTGTAGAGCTTCTCTCAGAATTGTCCAGCTGTAACAATGGAGCAGTGGGGTATATCTTTGAGCAACCATCTCAAGCAATATTTGGTCTTCAAGTGGGAGATTGTTGGGTTCAGTGAAACCTAAATATTCCTTCTAATTATAATGACAGTATCTCTCACACTCGAAACAAATGCCTTTTGTAACTGACTTCTTTTTGGCATGTATTCACTAATTTAGAAGTTGACTGTTTTGGTAGATTTTTCCATTTTGAAGATGAGACTGATTTATAAAAGTTGTTGCTGTTTGAATATGTTATTTTATTGAGAATTAATAAAAAGAAATAATCCGTGTTGAAAGTAGACATAACTATTTTATTGTGTTCTTATTATGTATTTTTAGATCTTTTAAATACTGTTCTTATTTTCTGCAATTTCTTCTTTCATTTAACTTCTGCAATTTTATCAACACAATTGCAGGGGATGGAGTTGATAACCAATGCCAGTGATAGGGACGACGGCTTAGCCCTTAAGATTGCGTCTGAGGCGGGTCTTCCATGCAATGAGGGGGTGTGTCAATAAGACCGAACGGCTAGTAGTAGAGGATGATTGGCAGAATCTAAGGATCCCAGAGATGATCAACTGGCAAAGTTGGGAGATGTGCCGATTAGATATTGCAAGCTTACATTTTGCCATGCAGCAGGAAGGAGATACAAAACCACTAAGTCACAGATCACAGGAATACAAGTGCAGAATTATGGAGATAACAATTGTTGGGAATGTCAGTGCATTGGATCCGGGAATGCTTCGAAAGTTGCACATTCAATCCCGATTCAACAAGGGCTACGTGGAGGATTATCACGTGTTGTGGAGATGAAAGACTCCACCAAGTATAAATGGAAGGGCCTTCAGCTATGGAGAGACAATTGGAGCAATGGCAGATGGGAGAATCCTGGGAGTGAAGTGCTGATGTCTTGCAGAGAGGAAGAAGCTGTTGATAGGGAGGTTTTTTGTGCTTCAGGAGGAACCTACCAGAGATGCCATACCGAAGGTGACTGGGGGGGAATTCTGGTTTGCAGGCCATGCTCATGACAGGACGGTGTAAGAAGCCTTCTTTTCGAATGTGGTACAAATCATTGGGGAAGTCCAGTGGGAAATTTCATGCGGAGGACGACTGTTGCCGCAAGAGGTCAAGGGAGACGTCATGAGAGCTATACTGTTGCTATTTCGTGAAGGACATGTCGGTTGAAGTGACAATAGCAGGGATCTTTGAGGCTGAACTAGTTGCTAAGGGACAAAAAATTGCCAAAGTACTATTACTATTTCGTGAAGGCATCGAGGGCAGAAACTTGGAGGCCTTCGAGGAATTTGTTGACACCAACGAAGACCTATTTTCTCCCTCAGATTGAGAGGATTTCGGAATGTGCTGATGTATATCATGAACATGCTAATGTAATTCTCTGTTTGATAGGAAGTCACCCCCTTTGCTGACACACACAAAAAACAAAGAGATGAAATCCTTTCTGTCAATATCTTTTTCTATGACTTCAATAATTACACAAATTCAAATTAATATAAAATTTATTATTTTATTAAAATATTAAATTGATTCAAAATGATATATTCATATACGAATACTTATGATTGAGATATTTGATAATCATTAAAGAAGCATTCAAAGCTCCCATTTAAAAAGACAACGATATTATATTCTTAATGCAATTCAACCCTATTTAATTAGCTAAGATATTTGGTTTGAAGACAATAGAATTGTTATGATCACATTACAATTACAATAATGTAACCTACTTGTGACTGTAAGCATTGTATCATAATTCTAAAAATGCATCATGACCATATTTAGTACCTTCATACCAACTTCCCAATTCACTTGGTTTATTCCCTTGTTTTCTCAAAATTCCTCATTACCCATGCAACTGCCTATGCCTTCAAACCCGTACGTCCATGTACATAATATCAGAAACCAGGAATATATCGATGCTTAGTTACATGTGTATTATGTTTGGATGCATGTAAATACATGTGCATACATTTATGGCACTGGGTATGCAGCCTACAAAAAGGCATGGAGAGCCATGTGCATGCCATCCGATGGCTGTACCGTCCTTGACTGCAGTAAATGGCTGTGTCATATAACTTTCTTTATCTATAATAAATGACTGGAAACTTTCAAGAAACTGACACTCTTAGTCATTAATAAGGAATCAAACATTTGAAGGCATTATTCTCCACGTTATGGAAGATATCCAGCTTATATGACTAATGCCTTCAAATGTTTGATTCCTTATTAATGACTAAGAGTGTCAGTTTCTTGAAAGTTTCCATAGTCATTTATCTTATTATAGATAAAGAAAGTTATACGGCACAACCATTTAATGCAGTCAAGGACAGTACAGCCATCGGATGGCATGCACATGGCTATCCATGCCTTTTTGTAGGCACCATAGCCAGTTTATGCCATGCTTGTAAAGAATACAATCATGCACCTTTTTATAAAGCGTCCATACAAAAGGTACATAGCTCCATTTACTTTCTAATTTGGCAGTAGTCAGGTTTGATGTGACCTTTTGTAAATAGAAGCCATTCCCCCTATAACATAACCATTAAGTATTCATCTATTTCACAATCCCATTTGCACAATGCATCACTTAATTGACATCATCGAACAAGACCAATAATGGCTCTATGATAAGCATCCCATCCATAATTATGAGTCCATATATTCAATAGGAATCATGGCATAGTCCTATAAGGAATGGTGGAGCTGCAAATGGTCAAAATGACCAGAATGAGAGTGGTTCGATTCCCATTGGGAGCAGTCAACATAGAAATTCCTTCAAGCTAAATATATACTTTTTATTCAAAGCTCCCACCAAAATCATTTAATAATCCAAAAAAAAGAGATTCAGGGTATGAAAGGAGACTACAGTCAACATATTATTATAGCAGAGTGCTGGAAAAAAACTTCCTCCATCATATCCTTCTTTGTTGGAATGTATAGAGCAGCAGTTACAGCCTTATGATTTGGAACCTCAGAGATCAATTTTTTGTGACTTCTGCAACAACATGCTCAGTGAATGGCTGACAATGGATCTAAAACATTAATTGAAAATTTTGAAAAATAAAAAGATGAAAAAAGGAAATTATCATCAAAATGCTCTCATAGAAAATTGTGTTCTTAATTAAATTAGGAATCTTAAAATAGAGATATCACCAAGTCCTGTTCAATTGGAGATCTCTATAAAAACTAGATATAACTGCACATCACAAGTCCCAAGTCCCCATCCAAAAATAATTCTAAAAAATGAATGAGATCAGATAGCTCCATTCCTCTGGCCAGGAGTAGTTGAGGTAAGTTCTCATTAGCTGCATTTTAAATAACAAATATCTAGTTTCAGTCACTGCACAATCAATGATAGCTATCTAAACAAAGGAAATTTAATTTTAAAATAGAAAATCATTTATAGAGGCCCTCCAACTTGAAAGGAAAATATTGTTTGAGAAAAGAAAGACAAATATTTCTATAATAAAACTTAAAAGATTGATAAATTCAAAAAATTGTAAACAAAAATATTTTAGAACGATGATTGGTATGGTATGGAATCAGATATGTAGTTTAGTCAGAGTTAGATAATTGTATTTTAATAAGTTTAATATAATAAAATAAATAATTTTATTTTAGATGATGTTAATATAATGGATGATGTCATTATAACGACCCACAACCCTTTAAATACAAAACAATGTCATTTATGAATTGAGACAATCAATAGAATCAACCAAAAAAGTAAAAAAGTGATGAAAATAATTGATTGTACTATTAATTGTTTTACAGTCAAATAAGTAGAGTTGAAAAGATTCCATCGACAATAAAACTAATTATGGACCATACAACAAATTAATAAGAGTGTTCACAACATTGTCCAATAGAATGATAGATAAAATAATTTTGAAATATATATTAGAAAATTTCATCATACTATTTTGTTTCTGCTCTCATTAATTAATTTAGTATCAACTTATAAAATCCACTAATGAGAAACTAATAACTATTTATTTATTGCATTTGAACAGATCTATAAATTTTACATTTAAACTATTGAAATAACAAAAAAATTCTCTTCATAATTATAAGTGATATTATATTGATTATATTATCTTTTATGACATTTTTATCTTATTATTTTTTTATGGATTTTGAAGATATGTTAAAAAGTTTAACTGTTTAAGTTTAAAATATTTCATTTTGATAAATATATTTTCATCTTTAATATATAAAAATAATTAATAACAAATTTAAAAATAAAATTAATGATATATTAATACATGCTAAAACAATAATTTACTATAAATATATTTAGAGTGTTACCATTAATCTCATTCAAACAAGGGGTGGTGGGCCTAGCTCAATTGGCTAAAGCATCCTGTTGTAGGAAAGAGGTCACAAGGTCTAGTCTCCCCCCAAACCTGTGGTATGGAGGACGTGTCGATCATGTGTAAAAAGTCTCATATTCTATTTATCTTGCTTAGATACTAAGTCTACCTCTACAAAGTGGCATATCAGTGTTATGTCCAGTTGAGACAGAATACGAAAATATAATATATTGAAATTCACAGAAAGGACTTTACATGTTTTATTTTATAGACAGAAGACAGTTTAACTGTCCAATAACTATCTGAACTGAATTTAGTCTACAACATTTACAAATAAATTAACTTGTTAACACATTAACATCACCACTTTAATCTGAAGGGGTTATCATGAAACTATGCAGTATTTTTAACTGCTCAAGCTTTTCTCGACCAAGCACTATAGTGAAGATTTGCTGGCTGATTCTGGGTTATCATGAAACTATGCAGTATTTTTAACTACTCAAATTTTTCTCGACCAAGCATTATAGTGAAGATTTGCTGGCTGATTCTGCCTTATCTGGGCCTAACAATCACTTCAAACTTCCATCAGAAACAACACTGCAAGTTGCTTTTCCTTGACATGTTGCAGTTTCATGTAATTGCAGGGCAAACTCCAAGTGCCACACCACATCTGCCATTGAAGGCCTCTCATCACCTATCTCTGCCAAACACTTCTCTCCCACATCTGCAAATATCTTAAGGGAATCTGAGGTTATGTCACCTACTAAATTGGGGTCTATCATGTTCTCCAGAGCACCATCTCTTAGATACTGTAGAACACAGTCAGATAGATTTATCTTCTCCCCTGATTGGGTAGACATAACAGCAGGTTTAGCACACAACATCTCAAACAACACCACCCCAAAGGAATAGACATCAGATTTCTTTGTAAGAACCAACCTGTAGAAGTACTCAGGATCCATATATCCAAAGCTACCTTTCACCGCAGTGGTTACATGACTCTGATCCAAATTGCCCATTATTTTGGAGAGCCCAAAATCAGAAACTTTGGCACTCAAGTTTTCATCTAGAAGAATATTGGTACTCTTCACATCACGGTGTATGACTGTCTGGAATGCCTCTGAGTGAAGATAGTCAAGGGCCTTAGCCGCACCAATGCATATCTCCAGCCTTTGCTTCCATGACAAAATAGTGCTTCCAGGGTCCTTGCCATGTAGATGCTTCTCCAGTGTGCCATTGGGAACATAATCATAAACAAGACACATTTCTGAGTTCTGATCACAGTAGCCTATAAGGGATACCAAATTCTTGTGCCTAAGCCTGGACAACAGTTCTATCTCATTCCTGAACTCGTGAGAACCTTGGAGGGATTGAGGTTTTCCTCTCTTCACTGCAACTCTGATGCCACCACTGATTTCTCCTCTGTAAACTTTTCCAAACCCTCCTACCCCAAGCAGAAGTGAGTCGTCAAAGTTGTTGGTTGCATCTTGAATCTCTGACAAACTGAAGTACCTGCAACATATAAATCAGACAAAAGATATCAATGGATCAGTGAGACAAACATCATTTTTTGCTTCACGATCCAAACGTAAGGTTTTGTGCTGGTTTAAGCTACATCGGGATTTAGGATTGGTTTCAAGTCGAATAAAATGTGATTGTTAGTAAGGGAAAGTACCCCTTCTGTAGGAGGCGTCCCTTACTTTAGACACTTAGATGGTCAAGGAGAATTCCAAACAGTGACAGAATAATGTTTGACAAGTAAGACAATGGTTATGCAAATCTAGATGTAAGGCAATGTTTAAAGAAGACCCCTCCTAACACAGAGTAGAGGATATGGAGACTTTCCCGGAAGAACTGACATTGCTTATAATAGAAAAATTCAATGGTATCAACATGAATGTTGAGTGGCGAGGTGAAGATGTTCAGGTGAGAATTGATATTGCCTGTAAATAGCAATCTCAAGATTATTATCAAAGATGTTTCAAGTCAATTCCTCTTGGGTAAAAAGAACCTATGGTAATTGTCCTGAATATTTTAGGAAGACAGATTCCATGTAATCCTGTTGAGACCCCATTGCAAGATTGATATAATGTTTCTATACCATGAAGTAATATAACATGCATCTCTCTCACAATATAAATTAGGCATAAATAACAAGACTGAATACCTGCAAAATATGTTAGCTACAGAATTCGATCCATTGCTGTATGATCCCGTGAATGTACTAGATTCAGCGTTCTTGGCTGAAGTAGTAGTAGTAGTAGTAGTCCCTCCTGCATGACTGGCAAGAGCAGTAAAGGGCTTGTCATGGGAGCCCTTGGCCTTAATATTCTTACTTCTTCTTTTCAGAGCATAGCATAAAATCATCAAACACAGCAAACTGAATACACCAGCAGAACTTCCAGATAAAATTCCTATCATATAACCCTTATGCTTGCTACTGCCAGTGCTGCTTACAGACCTATTTGCTGAGTTTTCTACAGTTTCCTCAGTTACCACAGGACTTAGTCCTGCAAGATTTCCAGAACTGTCATTCAACTTAAATATTTCTAGTCCATTCAGAATAGCATTATAGTACTGTGAGGGTGGCCATGTTTTGTCGTTGGGATGCAGCTGCACCCACAGGTCTGTAGTGCCAGATTCATCTGCAGGGATATAGATCAAATAATCTCTGTAAATTGGGCGGTTTGGCCCTGAAGCCGCTTCAATGACATCGAAGGCTTCCTCTACAGTTTGATTATTAATATAAATGTAAAACTTAATCTGGTTGCCTTTTGTGAAATTAAGCTCACAGAAGTGAAGACGAACCAAGTAACTGAAATTGGCATCAATATTGCTGAAAAGCCAGGTTAAATTGAAGTTGAGGTTCATTCGGGAGTCTGGATCCATGGACCTATAGGTGGCGTATACATCGTTAGGCGCAAAATCATCTGCCTGTTGGATCTCTGAAGAATTTATTCTTGTAAAACCTCTAGCAGCCGAAAATATGAACTTGGAATCGTCAACCCAAGTCCTCCGATACTTATCATGAGCAGGAGATATGGTTTTCCCTCCCACGTTCAATCTGTACAGGTTCTGCAAGGCAGTATGCAAGCTTATGTTAGCTCGAAGTGTCTGAAAACCAGAGCTAGAGAGAATGACGGGTTTCCCAAAAAGCCGATCTGGAATGGATATGATTTCCATTGCGTTGATGAATGCATAGGATTTGGGGTTGGTTGCTTCAGGGGTAAAGATGATATCAAGCTGTTTCCGTTTGTTGACAGGAATGCAAAATTCTATAACATGTGGCTGTTTTAGAGTTGCCATGGTGAAATTGTGGAGGAGAACATATGGCCCGCAGTTGACAGAGAAATCAGCGTCAGTGATATTGTGGGTGTTGTAGGAGGAGGGGTAAAAGTGAAAGCGGAGGAAATGCCTCTGAGAAGTGTCTGAGATGGGGACTGTGTATGTGGATTTTGATGTGAATAGACGAGCTGTCTCGTAGAGAGATTCAGAGGACTGAAATGGTTCAGACGCTTTTGCCTCAGTGCTGGTGGAGGGAGTGATATGAAATGCATAATCTCCAACAAATTGACGTCCGTCCTGTGACAGAATTGTTTGTGAGGAGCCACAATTTAGAAGAATTTCGTCCTGATCCGCTGCATGACTGCAAGTACAAATTGAGAAGGCAATGAATGCAGAGAAGAGGAGGGCGAGAATGGTGGGCATAGAGAGGGGTGGTGCAGACCTTTGGATCGAAGTGGAGTCCATACTTGTCAGTGTTCCTTTGAATTCTGATGACGTTTTTCTACGCAAACTGAAGAGCAGTTTCTTAACAGGTGATTTACATGGAAATTTTAGTCTGATGGAGAAGATAAAGAATCTTTTCTAAAGGTGTCAGATATTCCAGATAAAATAAAATAAATATTAAACAATGTTGTTTTTTCTAATGTTAAAATTGATTGAATGGTAAATTTGAGTTGAAAGTAGGAAAATTGAGAAACTTTGTTATCATAGTTTTTATCTGGTATCTATAAAATGTTAAACGTTTGTATTTGTGTTAAAAAGTATTTTCTTATATGTGTGTTTAAATTTGTGTGAAAAAATAATTAAACGTATATTTATTAATTATTTGTTTTAAGTATATAATTGTATAGATGAATAGTATGAGTTTAAATTATAATTATTGTATATTCTTATTTTTTATTCCTATTAAAAGATATATATAATTTTTTTTATATTTTTAATATTTATGTCATTTTATTATTTTACTTATTTTTTTAGGTGGATGATAAATTAAGTAAATTTGTAATCTTTTATTTTTCTTTTGTGAATTAACTTTGTTTGAAAGGTGAAATCTTTATAATGTTATAAGTTTATAATGTTTTTGTTTTAATTTATGTCATATTTAATTTAGACATTAATATAATAGTAGAAATCTCATATTTAAAAAGAACTTTTATTTTAAAGCATATACTTAGTTGAATTTAGCAAGATTTGTACATTATAGGGTTTCATCATTTCTATTTTAGAAATCAACATTGATTTGAAAGTAAGGCCATTAAATCCCCACAGATTTCATTCTCTCAATTTCATATTTTTTATAAAATTTAAAACTTTGTCAAAAATTTTCAATTACAAAAAAACAAAGAGAATGGAAAAAAAAAATTCAAAGCAAACAAATCACAAATAAAAGAAAAGTTAAGGGTTTTCATTGCACTTGTGATCAAACTTTATATAAAGAGGTTAATTCATAATCCTGGAGTCCTAAAACATTGCTCCCATGAAAAAATCCCTCACTTTATAATTTGATACCATATTTATGATTCATCCATCTTTTCCTTCAAAAGTCTTTAACTATCTAATCTTCAATTAAATTATTAACTCCTCCAATTTCTAAGTTGGATTTTCTTGTCCTTACATAAACTTCATGTCATAAAAAAAAAGTGAGGTTAAAATTGTCTCCTACCTTACAAATTTCTCTGTCCAATTGACTATAGGAAGAGTACAGAGATTCTTTTCAAAAGATAAGGCATGCCTTGGAAAAAGCGTGGAAGAAATAATTGTACAATAACAAAGGCAATTGGGAAAGGTGGATGCTTTTACTTATCTTTTTAATAAAAGCACCCGTCACGGGTCTCTCCCTTATTTCGAGGGAATATTGAATTATATACAGTCAAATATAGACTTCTAAGTCAAATTAATTTATTAAATTGAAAATCATGTTATATATTAATTGTGGGCGCCGGCTGACTCCTATACAAAACGCACCTATGTACATACAAAAACGCATAAAAACATGCATCGAAACATGCATACTATGATGGATGATGTAGCATGGGGCCAGCGCAAATAGCAGGTGGAAATTACGGAGGCTGCCTCGGGAGTAAACGCCGTTATTTAACACCAAATTACCCTACGATCGTATACCCGTGGGACGCTGTCAAGATGGAGAACTGGATTTTCACAAACAACTCCTCCCCATCCTTATTCTTATTTTTTACCTTAGGTTTTATATAAAATTTAAATGAAATTTATTCCCCATCCTTAATTCTTATTTTTTACCTTAGGTTTTATATAAAATTTAAATGAAATTTATTTAGAAAATAAGATTATATTTTATTTTATTTTTTATTAAATATATGTTATATTATATTATATTTTTTATTAAATATATATTATATTTATTATTATTATTTTTAAATTTGAATATTTAATCATAATTTTAAAATTATAAAATATTTTAAATATTAATAAAATTAATAAAAATTTAAAATTTTATTTTAATGTAAAGTGCATAAAATATTTAGTATAAAAAATATTTAAATTTTTTAAAAATGTTTCTATTAAATTAATTTAAATATTAAAAATTTCATATCTTTAATATATCTTTAATATATATTAATACTAATTTTTTTAATAAAAATAAGTTTAAAATTTAATATTTAGTATTTAGTATAAAAAATATTTAAATTTTAAAAAAGTTTAAATTTATAGATTTTTATTTTAATGTAAAATATTTAGTATAAAAAATATTTAAATTTAAAATTTAAAGATTTATGTAAGATTTACCTAACTCATTTTAAACTTAGGTAAATTTTTAAATTTTAATCTTTAAATGTAAACTTTTACCTAAGTTTAAAACTTAAAGATTTACAAGTTTAAAATGGGTTAGGTCAATCTTTAATACTTACATAAATCTTTAAATTTTAATATTTTTTATACTAAATATTTTACATTAAAATAAATCTTTAAATTTAAACTTTTTTAAAAATTTAAATATTTTTTATACTAAATATTAAATATTAAATTTTAAACTTATTTTTATCAAAAAGAATATAATATTAATATATATTAAAGATATGAAATTTTTTATATTTAAATTAATTTAATAGAAACACTTTTTAAAAAATTAAATATTTTTTATACTTAATATTTAAATTAAAATAAAATCTTAAATTTTTATTAATTTTATTAATATTTTAATAATTTTAAAATTATGATTAAATATTGAAATTTTTAAAAAATAATAAATATAATATATATTTAATAAAAATAAAATAAAATATAATCTTATTTTAAAAATAAATTTCATTGAAATTTTATACAAAACCCAAGCCAAAATATAAGAATGAGGACGGAGTCGTTTGCACTTTGCACGGAGTTTAAGGCGAGAAAATCCAGGAAAATCCTCCCTAACGTACGAGGATCGTGCGGTGCATTTTGTTGCCTCTATATCCATTGTCAATTTGCATGGCGTTCAGTGAATGCCTGTGAAAGTGGTACAATAATGAGACAACACTTGGTTAGTAGGGGAGAGGACCCAGTAGTCGTGCACCCTAACTTCGCGCTTCTAATTATCCTACGTCGAAATTTCAAATCACTCCCAATTTTTTACAGCAGCTTACTTGGCAAGTTCTCTGCTTATAGCTAAGGTTTCAGGGCCACATCATCAAATATGATGCCACATCAGCATGCGTTTTCAGGGCCACATCATCAAATATGATGCCACATCAGCATGCGTTTTTGTCAAGGTGTCCAAAAAGGCCCCAAAAAATAGTGAGATCAATTTTCGTGCATTACATCATGAGTAGTTGAGCGCTGATGTGGTATCACATGATTGGTTGCTTTTTAGATCAAAAGCATACATTTTGTTTAATTATGGGTAGTCAAATCACAACTATTAGACATTATATAAACGACTATTGGATATTATATTTACGATTGGGTGCGCGACTATTGGACCCCGCACAACTATTGGGCCCTCTCCCCTATTTGTTGGGAGTCTCCGTATAAGCACCCATTAAGTTGATGTCAATGCCCGTGAATGTGTGACGGTTGAACAGTCGTGTGAGCGTAATTATATAATGAGACAAATAGTAAACTTGATCCCTTGACAAGAGCTTTTCTACTAGTTCTGATTTGGGGGAGACCTGTTTTATGTGCAAATGTGCAAATCAGCAAATACAATTAACTTAGATATTTTACATGTTAACAAGTCTTATGTAGTAGGTAGTTTTTACTGTTTCTTGTGATTTCAATGGTCTGGTTTTTTTATAACATCCAATGTATTCTAACCTACAATTTTTATAAAACAGTTGGATGTAATTACAACATTTTTTATTTAGACAATAAGAATGTAATGTAAGGCGCCTTCAAAATTTATAACAATTGTTAGATATAGTAAAATAAATAAATGCACAAAATAATTGCATGTCGGAAAACACAATGTGGGTTTTATGTTACTTCATTGTGGATGTTCAAAGCTAAATGGTGGAGAGCACGAGAAGGAGTTGCATTTTGGGGATACATAAAACTAACCAAATTGATGTGAGGGGTAACTAACCAATTGGGTTGTTGTGTGTTTACAATTTTAAAACAGTATGTGGGTTGCAAGTTTCATAACACCCAGCGTTTTCCAACCTGTTGTTTTACATTACATCATGAATGTAATAAAAAAGTTTTGTTATTTACACAGTAATAATGTAATGAAATTTACCACAACTATTAGTTAGAGTGAAAATTGTATTTCATTTTCTTCATATGATCGAAAAATAAAGGAAAAACATAATTGGAAGTTGGAAAACACAATGTTAGTTATCGTTTAGTTCATTGTGCTTGTTCAAAACTCAAGGGCAAAGAAGTCAGGGAGGATTTATAGGTAGGGAATACACAAAACTAACAAAATTGAGCTGAGGGCTAACTCAATAGGGAATTTACATGTAGAGGGTTTTACAATAGTATGTGGGTTGCATGTTTCATAACACAATGTTTTCGAACCTGCAATTTTACAAAAGAGTAAGAATGTAATGAAAAACTTTTGTTATTTACATAATAGAAATGTAATGAAATTCACCTTCAAAATTTATAACAAGTCTTATTTAGAGTAAAAATTGTGTTTCAATTTCTTCATATGTTCAAAAAATAAATACAAGATATAATTGCATGTTGGAAAACACAGTGGATTAAATGAGTAATTCTTTGTTTTATAGGGAGTCACCCCTTAGGTGGAGTCCATACTTGTCAGGGTTCCTTTGAATTTTGATGAAGTTTTTCTACGAAAACTGGAGAGCAGTTTTTTAACAGGTGATTTACATGGAAATTATAGGTCTCGTGAAGAAGACAAATAATCTTTTCTAAAGGTGTCAGAAAATAAAATAAAATAAATATTAAACAATGTTGTTTTTTCTAATGTTATTTTAAAAAAAAATAAAAATAAAAATTGGATATAAGGGAGACATGGTAAATTTGATTTGAAAAGAGGGAAAATGAGAAACCTTGTAATAATAGTTTTTATATGGTAGTGTATAAAATGTTAAACATTTGTATTTGTGTTAGAAAGTATTTTCTTATGTTTGTTTGTGTTTAAATTTGTGTGAAAAAGGTAATTAAATGTGCATTTATTAATTATGTGTTTTAAGTATATAATTGTATAGTGGAGTAGTATGTGTTTAAATTATAATTATTTTATTCTTTATATATATAATATTTTTTTAATATTTTTATTATTTTATATGTTATTTTATTATTTTAGTTTTTTTTAGGTGGAAGATAAATTAAGTAAATTTCTAATATTTTATTTTTTCTTTTGTAAATCAATTTTGTTTGAAAGGTCAATTTTTTACAATGCTATAATTTTTTAATATCTTTGTTTTATTTTATGTCATACTTAGTTTAGACATTATTATACTATTAGAGATCTTTAATATCTTTGTTTTTAAGATGTTAGTATTTTTCAAGATCTCTATATTGTAAGGTTTCACCATTTATATATTTTAGAAATCAACATTGATTTGAAGGAAAGGTCATTAAATCCCCCAAGTTTTCACTCTTACAATGCCATTTTTTAATAAAATTAAAAACTTTTTCAAAAGCTTGCAATTACAAAAAGGCAAGGAAAATGAAAAACAAAAATCAAAGCAAACAATCACAAATAAAAGAGAAGTTAAGGGTTCTCATTGGACTTGCGATCAAACTTTATATAAACATGTTGATTCATAATCCTAGAGTCCTAGAACATTTCTCCCATGAAAAATTCCCACTTTATATTTTGATACCATATTTATCCCACATAAAATATTTTTCCTAATAATTTTATGCATAATATTAATGAATTTAGTGTGTTTCAAGAGTTTTATTGTTTCTCGTATAGGGATGGATATTGGTTGGATGTGAGGTCTTTAAGCCTACCAATTTTTTAGTTTCTCGCTACATTTTATTTCCTCTCAAAATTCAAATGTTCTATTGTTTGCATTTAGTTTGTAGAGCATGAGTTTAATTATGATTTGCATGCCTTTGATATAAAAAGTAGCAAAACTAGGGTGCATGAATTTAGTTATGTTTTGTATTTTTTCTAAATGTTTGTAAACATATAAAATTTTGAATAAATGAATTACAAACTTTGATTTTATTTGATTGCATAGAACTAAATTACTGTGTAAATTGACACATTGCATCTTAATTTGATGCAACTCATAGTCTCTCAATTACATGTCAGCTATTCTCTCCAACTTTATTCTTGTATTGCATTATATGTCATCCTTTCCATTTTCAATATGGTTCACATTAAACCCCTTATTTCTTGTATGACATTTTACATTTTGAACATTTTGTATGTGCATTTTCATTATGATCCACATTAAGCCTCATATTTCTTGTATGTCATTTTATATTTTGAATCATTCCTTATGTGTAAAAGTTGGTGAAGCTATCTTGAACACCACAATAAAGTAGACTTGGACAAACTACTAGTATATTTTCCTTATACATAAATACACATATATTCATATAATTTCAAATAATTTGAAACAAGAACAACAAATAAAAAACATAATTATTATTTTAAAATATTTTTACAAAAAAATAATATCTTTAATCTTATAATATACATTATACTCTAATTCAAATATAATAGTATTAAAATTAATTAATTAAAAAAATCATAATTTCACAATTATGTAATTTTTATTATCAAAAATTAAATAGATTAAATAAAAATATAACTTAAATAACTATAAAATTGAACATTAAAATTATAAATTAAAATTATGAATAAATTAAATAAACTTACATTATCATATTTTACAAAATTTTAAATTAAAAATAATTTAATATTTATGTATTTAGTTACATTTAATTATAATTAAGACAATCTACTTTTAAATCAACACAAACAAAAGACAATAAGTTAATATTATCATAGAGTCTTTTAACTATCTCATCCTCGATTAAATTATACATTCCTCACTTTTCTAAGTTGGATTTTTTACATAAACTTTAAGTCACAAATGAAAAAGTATGAGGTTAATAGAGATTCTTTTCAAAAGGTGATGAAATAGTGTATGCCTTGGAAAAAGCGTGGAAGAAATGGGTCTACAAATAGAAAGGAGATTGTGATAGGTGGATGCTTTAATAAAATCAGCCATTACACTTTGTCCCTTATTCCAAGGGAATATTCAAATATA
This sequence comes from Sequoia sempervirens, assembly GCA_007258455.2. Classification (NCBI taxonomy): domain Eukaryota; kingdom Viridiplantae; phylum Streptophyta; class Pinopsida; order Cupressales; family Cupressaceae; genus Sequoia; species Sequoia sempervirens. The sequence goes on from VDFB02058296.1 coordinate 26,979, forward strand.
CACAGTTTTAGAAGTCCAGTCAAACATAGACTTCTAATCCAAGTTGGCAATCTCTATTTAGAGTCAAACACATACTTCCAATTCAAATTGACTATTACTATTAATTAAATAAATTGAAAATCATGTAGTCAAACATTTATGGTGTATAGAACCTTGGGCTTAAATTTGATGGTCGTATGACCGTATTTAGATATTTTTGTCATAAAATACATTCAAAATTTTAAGAAGATTGTATCAGATGAAAGGAGAGATTTTGGATAGACTATCAAAATTTATATAGAATTATAATGATATATATATTTGATTTATATATAATTTTACTTACACTAAGGTATATCATAATGTTTTAAGGGCACCTTTGAATAGATAACCATCATTAAAAAATTTGTTGACAGGCAAGGTCAACCATCAAATTTAAGACCTGAATTAGAACCCATGTACAACAATTAAGTAATTAAGAAGTTTGTGGTGGTTACTAAAAGAAATAAAAGAGATTCTGCATATCACATGATAATGATAAGATAAAATTATCGTTTCTTTTTCTATTGACATGTCTTGATCTATTAGAGATAGAATTTGTTGAATTGCTTTCTAAGTTTTGTATTTAAGTGGTCTTTAAAAATAAAAATAAAACAATCAACAAAAGTTAGAAATATGTTGCAAAGGTTAATTAAAGAGAGACAATGTCAAATGATAATTAAAGTTCCAAATATAATTGCAATTTTATCATTACATTTGAGCATGAATATAAATGGAGGAGCATTTGAAATTTGTTGTGCACATGTCTGTGGACACACTAGTGTGCTTCAATGTAGACACTCCAATTCTCTTGGATTGCAAGGTTCAGAAGAATACCTTTCGCGAGGTCTTAGATCAACATCTTAAGTGCATCATGCTCAACATCGACCCTTTGACTATGGTGGCTGTGAAAATGGTGCTTAGGAAGGGGCACTTGGCATACCATGAGACCTTTAGGGCGAACACACAAATTGTTTCGAGTTTCTTGGCGTCTCTACTTGACATTGACATAGCTAAGTCAGAAGCAAAGGCTCTGGTTTACAAGTTGTTTAAGAAGGGATTGTTGGGTGGTTTGGATGAGGCTCTTCACGCGATGATACTTGGCTCAAGTGCCCCATGTCCATGCGACTTGGCTTTGATAAAAATCCTAGGTGAATTCATTAAATACTACCCTCCTATTAGATTTAAAGGTTATGGCCTTGGTCAGGAATAAGATGATTACGATGGTCGGGGAAAATTTTCTTAAGAAGGTGATGCAGTTGGAGGTTGCGAGTGACTTTGAATGGGTTCCAGAGTTTGACGCCTTCACCAAAGCTAATGGCTTCCTATAAGTGTTGGGTGGCCTTTCAGTTTGTGCTGGTTATCGTCCAATTGTAACATGTTTGGCTTAGGTATTTTTCTGTTAATTATTATGGTTTGGGTGGTGGTTGATATGTCTCAGCATAATGTTGGATTTGCAAATGTTCAAAGGCAATGGTTATGTCTAGGAGGGTTTCGTCTATGGGGGTCTGGTTTTGTGTTATGGTATGGTGTGTTGGAGTTGGTTGGTCTTTGATGGGTGGTAGTTTTTGGTCATAGTTTTTGGTGACTGTTATGCTCGGATCATGTTGAGTAGATGCTTGCAATCCTTTTTACAAATTAATATAATACTCTATTACGAACCCAAAAAAAAAGTGACTATAATATAATAAAAAATTGAATTCAATAATGTTGGCCCACAATCCCTTACATACAAAATAATGTCATTTATGAAATGAGAAAAGAAATAGAATCAAAAGGCATATGAAATTATTTTTTTTTATATTAAGTATAGAGTAAACAAAAGATAAAGACCAAAAGAGTATCAGATCCAACTATATATCAGTCACACCATCCCCTTTGTACATTGCAAAAAGTGATTCCCCCATTTACAAAAATACCCAACCTAGATAATAACATCACATAAGCCCCACCTATAAAATTCTTTACAAAATAACAAAATGGATCACCATCAAAGCATTAGAGTAGCAAACTTCCAAGGTAAACCTGCAACAGAGTATCGCTAATACAACAAAATATAGTGTCAGATCGTATACAAGCTAGCATTATACAACACTTATGATTATTAAAAAAATAGAAAGGATATTGTAACATCTAGAAAATTCAGAAGAAAAGGTTAAAAGCACACACTCAACGTGATCTAAGCTCTAATGCAATCTAAGCTAAGCAACAAAGAACAAAGGAAATCCAAAACGTAAATAAATTGAACAATCTCACCCAATATGTATGTATTTCCATGTATAATCTCGATTGCCCTTCTCCATTTTGCTGTTGTAGTATAATTGCCCTCAAATTTCTCATATGAAAGTATAGTCTATTATAGTGATTTAGCAAAACATTGAAGATTCAAGATAGTTGGTCCAAAAAGTCATAAGATTTCGAGAGAGATTGAAATGATGAAGGACAGATCAATTTATAGAAAATTGATTATTTGAACGACAGGTCAGGATCAAAAGATCAACAAACGGTTGAGATCAACATATTACTCATGCATTCTGATAATAGTTACTAATGACATGAGTGATAAATTAGAAATAGAAATAAAAATTAAATAAATGATTTAATCTTCGAGTTTGGTATTCGAAAACAAAAGAATAGTCTTTGAATGACAAAGATAAAGATGGATTAAAACAACTCTCTATTTGAATGCATGCACAAGATTTAATTAATTAAATAGGAATATTTAATTAATATGCATGCACACACAATTGAGTTAGAACTGGACGATTGACTAGTTCTGACAGAGAGATTACTCATGCAAGCAACTCAGATATTAAATTCTAAGTTAATTGGGAAATTTAAATAGATGTCGAGTCGAGTCAAAGTGAATACTTAGATAACTCACACAATTATCTAAATATAGAGGAATGCGCTAAAATAGGATTTTATGCATTAAATAATTCATTTAATTCAAGATTTGATATTTGAAGAATAATTAAATAAATAAGATTTATTTAATTAAATGATGAAAGGGTTAAATGAATAATTAAATAAATTGATTTATTTAATTATAGATGAAGTATGATAAAGAGTAAATTAAATAAGAATTTATTTAATCGAAGAAGAAGGATAAGGTTAATTAGTAACATAATTAAATAAAATAGCATTTATTTAATTAATCAAATTGAATAAAGAAAAGTGTGAATTAATTAAATAATTAAGATTATTTAATCAATAGAAGAAATGAAGACTTTAGTGAACAATTAAATAATTGACATTATTTAATCATGAACATGAAGAATAAGAATTATGAAGAATATAGAAGTTGCAGGCTTAGACCAAATTTCGGTGTCTACATTTGCCCCTCTTTGATGTAATGTCATTTTGGCGTTGTGTCAAAGAAAATTGATAAAAATATGCCCCAGGCATGCCCCGGTGTAAACAGGTGAAGGTATGCCCCTCGGGAAAATTGACAAATTTGTGAAAAATTTCAAAAAAGTTTGGAAATAATCCCGATTAATCCATTGGATAGCTAGAAATACAGTGGAGTTGATGAAATTGAAGTTGGAAATGTTAAGGACGGGTATGGGTTGATTGAAATTGGAAACTGATGCGACCAATAGAAAGGAATGCCACCAAAACCCTAGGTATAAATAGAAAATGGGGTACAAACCTATTCATTTTTACCCACATAGCTTTGAGATTTGAGATTTTCCTCTGCACCCTTAGTGAATATGTCTCTTGTTCCGCACACCCACCATCGAGCATACAGGATCTGGACCTTCAGGTGGCTAGCAAATGTGGACCCCCCGATATGTACCTTCATCTCGACTTTTTAATTTTCAATTTTCACACATTTTTATGCATTAAATTAATTTTTTTCTTATGCATCATTTTATTGAAAATCTGCATGTGACTGCGTAATCAACGCATTTGGATGCGGATCAACACATTTGTAAAATCACGCATATGGTTAGCATAGGGTTTTTGTAGTTCAACGCATTTGTACTTTCATTCGATGCATTTGTGAAATAGAAATGCATTTGCATGTAATCTAGATGCATTTGTTTTATTTTCAACACATGTGCAAACTTTTGAACACATTTGATATTTTATCAACGCATTAGCATTTAAATAGGGGTGTTGTATGTGTAGATAGATATAGGCACACTTATTTTTTGACGCATTTGTGATTTCTGCACGCATTTGCATTTGAAAGTGACGCATGTGAGAAATAATGACACATTTGTAAAATTGAATTATGCATTGGATTTTTTGCAACGCAATTGCAAAAGAATGACACATTTGCAAAATAATGATGCATTTGAATAGTTTTTGATTTAGTCATTTTGCTCTAGGATAGGTGATTGATGTTGAAATGAGGCATGTATAATGCCATTGCAGGTTGTTTTGGACATTGTGTATACGGGAGAGTCGAGACCTATGACTTTTCGCTTTCGAGATAGCTTGCAGAGTGTAGAGAGATGATTCTTATGGCATTTAGGTCTTCTACATGTGACAGACATGCCCACTATTCAGGCAAACAGAGGTTTGCTAACAACGTTGTGTGAGCGGTGACACTCAGAGACTTCCTCATCTCACTTTCCTATTGGAGAGGTGACATTCACCTTAGAGTATGTCTATAGGATTTTGATACTTCCCATCAAAGGTATGAGGGTGAGGTACGATACCCAGAGGGGTATCACTGAGATGTGTAGATAGTACCCTCACGCTGATATCAGACAGTTAGGTTTGGATCATTATGAGATTAGGTGGCATGTATTGGCACAGAGGTATAGACAATTGGACTATCTATTGTGTACATTGATAGGTGGGATAGTGCTTCTTGACATCGAGGTCATGGTTTTCCTGTTGGTTGGGGGGAGATGTTGGTAGGTATGTTGGAGTGATGAGAGGTATATGCTTGGGGTCCCTGTTTGCTCGACATGTTATACTTTCATTTGCATGATATAGCCTATCGAGTGGCTTAGTCTATGAGTTGTGGTACCATGCTTCTGATGGTATGGGCGTGGGAACACATTTCCATTTTTTGGCCATTGGTTACAATCAATGTATAGCATGAAGCCCCTTATGCCTTCTGTCATGCGGGGGCTAACACTCAACACCACATGGGAGATACTGGGCATTTCAAACATGCCATTGACACTATGGTACAATTTACATAGAGATCGTACTTGGGATGTGCAGAGTGGTCAGATGAGGATGAGCATTTTCCTTTTTGTTGCTAGACATAGTACCTGATTGGGCGGACTGTTTCACATGTCCATATTATTGAGCAACATTTGAGAGATCATGTATTGTGACAGTTTGGAGAGGTACAGGATGTGCCAAGAGGACAGGCCGAGTTCACGAGGTCCTTGCGAGAGATCCCCTTGTGGGGTCCAGAGATTCTAGTGGCTACTGTTGAGGTAGATATTGATGCATTGTAGGTAGTTCCATGGGTATGGAGAGATGGTGCGACAGACCTAGGTACCATAGAGGCTTACGATCAATGGTGGGCCATGCATAGGTTGATTCCCCTTACAGATCCATATCAACTTGCACTAATAGAGTGGCGAGGGACAAGACTGCTCGACAGGCATGGCAAAGGAAGAGGTCGGAGAGGTGGAAGGGGTCATGGTGATAATGGAGATGGTGGTGGAGGTGGTCAGTGAGGTGGTAGGAGAGGGAGGCGTGGATGCAGGGGATAAGGGCCACCATTATCACCCATCCGTGAGGAGGGACAGGGAGAGGAGGATGTACACATGCCAAATATTGGTAGAGGCGGGGAGGAGGTGCATGTTGAGATTGGCAGAGAGGAGGAGCATCTCACAGAGGAGGCCATTCTAGATGTTCCTACAGAGGAGGAGGCAGATATAGAGGAGGCAGAGATTGACGCCTTGGGCCTACTTGGTGCCTATCAAGATGATGATCATGAGCGGGAGATTCGAGATAGGATTTTAGAGTAGTTGGAGGATGAGGATGATGGTGTACAGAGGGTGAGATAGGTTGACACAGGGGCAGTTGATCCCGATACTGCTACACTTCATGCCTATATTGCATCCTTGGAGGAGCAGATGAGGGTGATGATGTCTGAGAGAGATTTGTTACAAATGGAGAGGGACAAATCTGTCATGGAAAGAGATCAAGCCATAGCTCGGAGGTAGGAGACTGAGTAGAGATTCACAGAGATTATATCTCTATGTACTGGGCTAACAACTGCATTTGCTAGAGAGTTATTTAGAGCTAGGGAGAGGGCCACTTATTACAAAGATTTATATGAGGTAGCAGTTCCTCCAAAGAGACAAGCCCCTTGCTTTTCAGAGGCATGCAGTGAGATGTCCCAGACTAGGACACACTCTAGGACAGTTAGCACATAGGGTGTTGAGCAGTGACGTAGAGTTGGTCCATATGACAGGCCCCATTCAAGTCACAGGTCATCAGGTTCTCGGCATAAGTCACTACACACTCTAGCCATGATAGCAATGGCAGTTCAGGATAGGAACATTTCTGGATATGTACTGAGACATTGTATTGTGATTATATGGCCTGCGGGCTTCCATATTTATGATACATTATAACATTGTGATGTGACACTTTTGAGGGATATATATGATTTTGGCAGTGGTTCTCATGATATGCAGTTTTATTTTTTTGATTATGTAGTCGTTTATTTATATATGTCATGTTTATATGAGATGCCTATGTGATGGATGATCATATGTACTCTATGATGCGTTTATGCAACTTATGATGTGATGTTGATTCTATGTGATGATGTATGTTGAATATTTATGATATCGATGGATGTTATGTATGCAATGTATAATTATGAGATGCAATGTGATGTTATATGTACAATGCTTTCTACATGTGATTCTATACAAATGTAATGTGGTGCATGTATTTACAATTTGTTATGTACATGGAATGCTTATGATATGTATTGTATGATGATGAATGTCTATTATGCCATGATATCCTAGATATGATAAATGCCTATATGTTTGTATTTTTCTAACATGTATGTGTATATGCAGGATGATTTATATTTTTGTGTGTCACAAGACTCCATCATAATGCAAGAAAGAAGAACTATTAGTGCAGAAAGAAAGATCAAGAAATAATAAAATAAATGAAATGGATGTTAGTATGAGCAACCTTCGATGTTTCTCTGTATCACAAAAGGTGTTTCACTTTATCATCATTGGGCAGGACTAATACAAATGGATGAAAACACCATGATATGACATAGATCATGGTGTGCAAGGTCATCAACTTGCTAACAACAGATAGTCGCAGACAAGGATTGTCGTTAACTCATACTAAGGGCACAATTGCCCCAGTCTTTTTGTCAAGACAAACCACATACAACAAACAAAATAAAAGACATGTCATGAGATGTCATCGCTTCTCTAAATCCTTCATGGGACATCCTTGAGGAAACTAGTAACATGACTCAAAATCAAATTTAAAAGACAGTCGACAAACAACAGTCAAAGAAAATAGAATTTTGATACATCGTTGCTTCTCTAAATCCTTCATGGGACATCCTTGAGGAAGCTAGTAACATAATTCCCATCATAAAGTCAAGTGAAATGATACGATAAATAAGCCATAAAGTCAATAAGCCAGTAAAATATTTGCCAAAACTTGATCTGTTTGTTTGATTTGTGTTGATTGATAAAAGTATTGATTGATAAAGCCCGATTTCAGGAGATACACATACTGGATAAGACTTTAAGTCTGGTTTTGATGTTATGAGTATCTGTATAAGGCATGACAAAGCTTGGTTTCAGAAAGACATGTATTGTATAAGACATTGAGTTAGATGTCGTTGATATGATAACCTGTATAAGGCTATGTTGATTTGATTGACAATGTCAATATGTAGGAAGGAATCATCTTGTATAAGACATAGACTATTTTGCTAATATCAATATTCAGGAAGGACTCGTCCTGAATAAGACAAAATTCGATTGTGTTGTTGATGTCTATCTCCAGGAAGGACACATCCTGTAGTAGACATTAGTTGATTTTTTTTATTGTTTCCTTGGCAATTTGTTTGATTTGACTTAGAGACATTGCTGACTTGTTCACTAGATTGATGCATGACTTGATATGATGTGTGGATTATTGACTGTGTATGACGAAAAACCCTAAAGGACTGACCTAGTGTAGCCTGGAGGGCTCATCGCTTGATGGCCTTGCCTACGTTATACATGCGAAGACCTTGTAGTTCGACTTGACATTGACTGACAAGAATGACAAAAAATAAAAGACGTGTGTAATAATGAATGTGACAAACCCTAATGGACTGACCTAGTGCGACCTCAGGGGCTCATTGTTGGATAGCCTTGCCTATGTTATACATGCAGATACCTCGTAGTTCGACATGACCAATGACCTTGTCATATAGACATATGGATTAAGTCATGATTTTATACAGAAAAACCTAAACAAACTGACCTAATGCCTCGGGGGCACATCAGCAATTGGCCTTGCCTACTTCCAGTCGCAGAGGCAACGTAGTTCGACAAATGACAAAGACTGAAAAATGCGACTGACTCTAACTTTGTTTTTTGGATTTTCAACATGTTTTGATTTTTTTGTCATTTTGAAGTTTTCTGATGTTTTTGGATTTTCTTAGGAGATTTTGTGATGTTTTTTTGATTTTTCTATAGTTTTACGTCTTCAACAAAGCCAATGTAAGAACCAATATGACGCACGCCAAGTGTTTTCCCCCAGTCGAGTATAAGACCAATTGATTATGAATAGGGTAAAATGGGGGATATGAAATGCACTCGATGTCAATCATCCCAAGTTATGGGAAAGACTACCACTTATTACGAATGGTATATAAAAGTGATGGATGGGAAAGATAAATGATATGTATAGGGATAAGGACTATGTACAAGGATGTGGACTATGTACATGGATTAGATTAGAATGATAGTAGACAAAGGAGTAGAGTCAACTACACATGGCACTTGTTTACCAGGTTTTCACTATAGTACTTATCCAAATCACCACCGAAGTGGTTTTCACTATTGGACGAATTATTTATTTTTACTATTTTTTGGATTATCTATTTTTTTTGGTGTTACCAAGATGCCTGTTTGCCAGGTTTTCACCTTGGTAATGATTTTTTGTTGATTTTCTGAGTTTTTTGTATTTTTTCCAATTAAGACAAGCCTCTCAGAAGCTATGCATAGAACTTCTTCAAATGAATACTATTGATTGGCGAGGACAATGGTTCCCCTTTAGGAGTAGAGAGTTGATACACTCTTGATCTAAAGGCTTCTGTAACAATATAAGGTCCTAACCAGTTTGGTTCAAAATTTCTTGGTTTTTCTCTTTCTACTTGATTCTTTGGGTTCTCCATTAAAACCAAGTCACCAATGTCAAAGTTTTGGTTCAAGACCTTCCTATTATAACTACGACGAAGGTGATTCTGAAATGCTTGGAGATGGTCTAGTGCCTTCTGTCTTCGCTCATCTAGGAATTCTAGCTCATGGAGTCTCGACACTCGGTATTCTTCATCATCAATGTGCCCTTTCAAGGATGCCCTTAGGGAAGGAATCTCAACCTCAATAGGAAGAATAGCTTCATAACCAAATACCAGTGAATAGGGAGTGGCACTAGTAGGAGTAAAAATACTTGTGCAATAAGCCCATAAGGCGGGATTAAGCTGTAAATGCCAATCACGACCAACATCATTGACAGTATTTTTAAGGATTCTAATGATGGTTTTGTTAGATGCCTCTGCTTGGCCATTACCTTGTGGGTACTATGGAGTGGAAAAGTGATGTTGAATATGAAATTCATCACAAAGATGGTAGACTTCTTGATTCTTAAATGGGCAGCCATTATAAGTGATTATGGAATGAGAGACACCATACCAACAGATGATATAGTTCAGGATAAACTTAGAGATATGTGTGCCGGTAATTTATGTCATAGGAATAGCCTCAATCCACTTGGTAAAGTACTCAATGGTAGTGATGATGAATTTGTGGCCATTAGATGATGTGGGGTGGATCTTACCTATGAGGTCGATTCCCCATTGGGTGAAGGGCCATGGTGACGTTATAGGACATAGCTCCTATGCTAGTGCATGTATCAAGTCTCCATGAACTTGGCATTGATGACATTTCTTTACAAAGACATATGAATCATTTTCCATAGTAGGCCAATAATAACCCAGTCTTATAATATTTTTGGCTAAGGTAGGACCGCTAGAATGGGAACCACATATACCCTCATGCACCTCTTGCAAGGTTGCTTGTGCTTCATTAGAATCAAGACATCTCAGTAGGGTATTATCTAAGGCACGTCTATAAAGGGTGTCTTCAACAATGGTATATTTGGTTGACTTTCGAAGGAATTTCCTACATTGGTTGTTTGACATGCCAGTGGGTATGATTTCGGCATGAAGGTAGTCATAGATTTCTTTGTACTATGGGGAGTCAGGACCAATAATGTCACACACCATTTCAAAATCTGGGATATCGTAGGCTGGGACCAAAAGTTGTTCTACCAAAAACTCAAACTTAGGCACGTTGTTAGGAATGTCTAGAAGTGATGCAATTGTAGTCATAACATCTGCTGCCTTGTTTAAAACATGAGGTTTTTGATGAAATTCAACATTTTCAAAGTACTCCTTAAAGCTATCAACTATGCATTTATATGGAGCAAGTTTCTCATCCTTAGTCTCATAATCATCATTTACCTATCTGATTACTAGTTGAGAATCGCCAATACTTATAGGTTCTTAATTTTCCACTTGACTGCCATGCATAACCCTGTCACTAGAGATTCATACTCTGCTATGTTGTTAGTACATGGGAATGCAATTCTAAATGATTTCAGGATGGAATTACCCTGTGGTGTGATAAACAGTAATCCAGCCCCTGAGCCATGATTTGTATGTGAGCCATCAAAGTATAGTTTCCATGTTGTGTTTGTGTTAATTGTAAATATAAACTTATCAGGAAAGTTTGCAACTAATGGGTGATCTGCTTGTAGTGGTACGTCGGCTAACTGATCAACAATGACTTGTCCTTTAATAGCCTTTCTTTCTACATATTGGATATCATACTCACTAAGTATCATAGCCCATTTGGCCAGTCGCCCTGTTAATGCCGCCTTGCTGAGAAGATATTTCAGAGGATCTATTTTGGAAATCAACATTGTTTGATGGTTTAACATATAGTGCCTTAGTTTTTGGGTAGCAAATACTACTGCAAGACAGGCACATTCAATGGTACTATAGTTGAGCTCATAACCTACCAAAGTCCAACTGATATAGTATACTGCCCTTTCATGACCTTCATCGTCATTTTGTGCAAGCAACACTCTGAGTGATGAATGGGTTGCTATAATATAAAGAATTAGTGGTCATCCTTCAACAGGTGGCATTAAGACAGGTAGTGTGAGTAGATATTCTTTAATCAATTGAAAAGCCTCTCCACACTAACTGTCCATGCAAAGGGTACCCCTTTCTTAAGTAAATGTTGAAAAGGATGTGTCTTATCTACTAACTGCACTATAAATCTTCTGATGGATTGCGGTCTTCCTTGTAATGTCCTTAACTGAATGAGATTAGTTGGTGGAGGAATGTCTATGATTTCTTTCACCTTGGCCGGATCCACTTCAATGCCTTGTCTGGAAATGATAAAGCCTAAAAGCTTTCTTGACTTTACTCCAAACACACATTTCTTGGGATTGAGTCTCACTTTATACTTCTCCAGCCTTTGAAATATCTTGTCTAAAACCTGTAAATGTTCTTCCCTTGTCTTGGATTTAACTATAAGGTTATCGACATAATCCTCCATAAGAGTGTGTACTAGATCATGAAAGATGATGGTCATGACACGTTGATAGGTTGCTCCAACATTTTTGAGTCCAAAGGGCATAACATTCAAGCAATACGTTCCCCAAGGATAGGTAAAAGTTGTCTTAGGTTGGTCTTCAGTTGCAATTCTAATTTGATTATATCCTGAAAATCCATCCATAAGGGACAACATCTCATATCTTGCTGTCATGTCAACTATCATGCCTATGTTAGGCAAAGGGAAGTCATCCTTAGGACAAGCCTTGTTGATATCTCTAAAATCAGTGCAGATGTGGATGCCCCCAGTTGGTTTAGTGACTGGTACAAGTTTGGAAATCCAATCTACATAGTCGATTGATCTAATGAAACCAACATCTAACAGTTTCTTGAGTTCTGCCTTGACTAGGAAAGCAATTTGTGGATGCATTTTCCTCAATTTTTGTTTCACTAGTTTGACACCTAGTTGTAAGGGCAAGTGATGTAGAACAAGTTCAGGATCCAACCCAGGCATGTCTGCATATGACCAGGAAAAATTTATCTGTCTCTGTGCAAAGAAGTTGTGGAATTTTGGCTGCTCTTTTGTTGTCAATGACACTGCAAAATAAACCAGTCAAGGATTCTCTTCTGTACCTATGTTGACTTCTATTGATTCTTCAATGAGCATGGGTGAATTCTCCCGTGCAATGGGGAGAATGTTCAAACCTCCATCGTTAGGTGCCTTAGAGATGTTTTCACCTTCAGATGCATCCTTTCTTTTTACTTTTCATTGTCTAGAGGTGCCTTTCAATTTTCACCTAGAGACTCGTCCTTTTTATTGTTTTTATTTTTTTTCTCATTTTTGTGACTGGAGGGTTGAACAGATTCCCAAAAATATGCTTTATTGTCCAAGTCAATGGTAAAACCAGCCTTGTGATCACCGTGAGGTATGCCTTCTCGTAATCCCATGAACTCAACAATTGCTTTGTCATTCTCAAAAATATCTAAGACAGTTGTGTCTTGTTGATCCCAATCAATAACTTTGGGATAAAATAAAGGCATGTCATCATCAGAGTTATCAAATTTTAACGAAGTGAAGGTAAGGACTGAGTTGTTCATATGGTCACAAAAATCTTTTACTAAGTCCTCTTTGCTCTTTGGTTTAGGTCTAGGTGGATTGAGAAGTGGGCTTAATGCCAAGGTTTGGTTATTTGAAATCGATGTATTAGTTAATGATAATAGGTTTCCACAATCCATATCATAAGTCTGTATAGCTTCTGGATTTGATTGTGTGCAACAATTTTTAGCATCAACGTTTCAGATCACACTACATGATCCATCATCAGGATGAGAGAGAGCAAGAGGAATGAGAGGGTAATTGCAGACTTGGACAAGATAAAAAGAAGAGAGGAGGGGGAGGGTGAGGAGGCACGTAGACCAAGGCCAAGACTAAAGAAGAGGAAGAGCAACACATTAGAGCAAAAGAGGAGACCAATTACAAAAGGGGAAAGAGCAAAAGAAAGAACTAAGAAGGATGAAAAAAGAAAATAAATAAGAATAATGAAACCTAAAGAAATACAACAAGATGTATTAGGCTGCTAAGAGGTAGGATCAAGTGACTCCCAATAGTAATGTTTAAACCATTCCTCTTTGGTCATATTCTTTGGTGGAAAAGGATTCAATAGATTTGGTGAGGATCTCAACATTAAGTCAAGTTCTCCAAATAGCTCATCAAGGTCCATGGAAGAGGTAGAGGAGAGGGAATCCCACTCATAGTCATTGGAGTTGGGGGAGTCACAATGATATTGGTTAGATGGTTCGTGAGATGTCTCAATATCTTTTGAAGCACTTACTTCCTTGAGTAAGGGTGATGTGGTACTAGGAATGCCAATCTGAATTGGTTGAAACCCCATCCCTAAGCCTTTTGGCCATTGAGAAACAAAGATTGGTTCAATCCTTCCATCTTGATTTAAGCCTAAACCGCTATGTCCATTATATCCCTTGCTCTGCATAATTGTGAAACCCTTTCCATATTGATCTGTAGGAATGTGAGCAAGTGAGAGGTTCTTCATTATCTTCCTTATACAACTAGGAAGTGACATCTTCTATATCTATGGCTTCTTTTCTTAATTCACCCCATTTAGTGAAAGTTGTTTTGGGAGGAGTGTGTATAGTGACCCTAGATTGTCTCCTATCTGATGTAGGTAAACCATATGACTTAGGAGGAATCAAATGGCTAACACAATAAGATGTCTTCATGTAATATTGTCCACAACCCTTGTCTTGGATATCAACCCTAGGAGTGGTAGGACCTGAATGTGAAACAAAAATTTGAGCGAGGGTAGATGGATCAACATAGTGAGATGAATTGGATGATGAAGCATCTTGTTTTACCAAAACTTGGCATTGGGGTATTTCTTTTAGATTGGTGTCGTATTGGAATGGGTCTTGGTCACCATCTATAGTTATTTTAGTGCCATTGTAAGGGAATTTGAGACACTGATGGTACGTGGAAGGGACTACTTTCATAGAATGAATCCATGGTTTGCCTAGCAAAAGGTTGTATGGAAGGGTGAGATCCAAGACCTAGAATTTCGTCTCCATTACTGCAGGACCAATTTTGATAGGAAGTGTTACCACCCCCTTTGATTTTTGTTCATCATCATAAGCTTTTATGACAATAATTTTAGTGGTGTCTATGCATGCTTTGGAGAAACCTAATGCCTTAATTAGTTTTAATGTGCACATATTTAACCTTGCTCCTCCGTCTACCAAAACTCGTCTAACTTTGGTGTCATTAACAAGGACTTCAAGATGCGAAGGATCATTATGATTTGTCTTTTCAGTTGTGTAGTCTTGTTCAAAAAATGTGGCGAGATCATTAGGGATAGTGGCCGTTTGTAACGCTTTATCTAAAATGGATCGATGCCCAGGGGAAATACGTAATAGCTCCAAGATTGAGATTTGGGCTGGGGTCTTCCCCAACTGGTCAAGTAGGTTATATTGTGACTTGGAAGGCTATGGTGTTTGTTGCGATGGAGGACCTTGGATAGTGATCTTCGTACGATGAGTGTTGATTGCACACTCAGGACTTGTATTGATAGTAATGGTATTGATATTCTCATTGGCGACGCGAAGGTGATTAATGGTTTTGCCACTATTATAATCATGCTTGATATTCGCATAGTTGGCTGACATATTGGTCTTGGTACTCGAACTAGGGACATTTCCTTTCCCATGGTCATTTAGTGGATCAAAAAAGACTTGATGATTAGTGTTCGATGACTTTTGTTTCTGTCCACTAACTTCAATTATTATCGTTTCGATAAGATCCTGTATGATATTTTTCAGTTGGCGACAATTTTGTAGGTTATGTCCCTTAGTTCTATGATAACACAAAAGGCATTATCATCCCACCAAATTATCCTGGATCGTATTGTCTTGGCTCTTGAGGTTGTATGAGATTATGTTGTAACAGTTGTTTAAATATAGACTCAATGGGTTCCCCTAAGGGAGTGAACTCACGTTTTTGAAATCTCCTTTGTTGTGGACATTGAGTATTTTGGACCATGTTGGATGGTTGATTGACAACATTAAGGTTGTTAGTCGAAGAGTTAGGTCCTCTTAATGTGATAATTTGTCCCACTTGTATAGTTTTTGCATCAACTACCCCATCGTTGGTGACATTTTTGTTCCGAGACCAAAATCTATTTCTATCATTGGGGGCATTTGGCACTATTGAATTTCTATTGGATGTTGATGTCTTAAGTTCTCCTTTTTCAATGAGATCTTTTTCTATTATAACCCCATTCTCCACTAGTTCTGAAAAGGATGTACAACAATGTACCCTTAAGTTACTCGTTAGTTTTGCATGAAGGTTTTCCTAGAACATAGTGACTTTTTATTTTTCAGGTATCTTGATAGGACACCAACTGGCTATAGTCCTCCATCTCTGGAAGAAAGTGATGAAAGTTTCACCTTCGTCTTGTGCTGTGTGGCACAAGGTTGCTATATTTATCCCGTGGTCTATGTTGAAGGAGAATTACTCAACAAATTTCTCAGCTAGTTCACCCCAAGATTTGATGCCATAGTCTAGACCTAAAAACCACTCTAGTGAAATTCCTACAAGAATTCTTGGAAATAGTCTCATAAGATACGTGGGGTCATAAGCAAAATCTATGCACATAGTAGAAAATTCCCTTATATGTTCTATTAGATTCTATTTTCCATTGTACTTAGGGAGATTTAGTATGACATACCCATGAGGGAAAGGGGTCATGTACAATGATCTATCAAAGGGAAATGGGCATATGTCCTTTGTTGAAAAGGATTTCTTAGTTGACACTACCATGTTATCCATCTATGTTTGTAGTGCATGCATTTGTGTTTGTAAGACATCAACCTAGGTCAATGATGTGCTGGGAAAATTATGCGGCTCTATATATGTATTCTGAAATCCAAGGTCTCGTGATGGGTTTCAATTGAATGTTGGTATTTGAGGTGGGTTTGGATTCAGAATGTTGGTAAATGTGTTTTGGTTCAAAATCTGCATAAATTGGTTCTGAGTTGGGATCTGTGTGAACAGATTCTGAGTACCACTTTGGGAGAAGGGATTTTGATTCAAAATCTGTGTAAATTGGTTTTGACTTGGAATATGGGAGAATGGATTCTAAATGCCAATATGGGAGAATGGATTCTGATTGCCATATTAGAATGAGGGCATGCCTCTTTTTTGTGTAATTCACGGTATAGTACTAGTGACCTGAACACTAGGTATGGTCGTTGACTGTGTTATGGTACTCGTGACACTGACATTAGGTATGGCTATTGACTATGGTATGGTACTCATGACACTAACATATGGTGTAGAAGCTGACGTTTTAGATCTTTTACTCCCAACAAGAAGAACAAAGGGAGTGGACGATGATGCCCCTACAATGAAATTAAATCCCGATGTCATTCCAGACATACCAAATGGAGATGTATGGACTGTTGTACTGTGTGTAGGTGTGCCAGATGGTATGGTTGTATTTACTTGAGGTATAGTAGTACTAGCAATTGTTGTGTTTGTCCCTTGTGTAGGTTGAGCTTGTAAGGTGCTAATATAAAATCTTGTAGGTAAGGTAGCTCCTTTAGCTAGCAATTTGGCTAAGTATCATTGACGATCGTTTGCTATGTAGTCATCTACAAAAGAGGCAAACTTAGGGTCTTGTGCAACAACTTCTATGTTTTCTGTCGTAATGTGCCCTTGAGTGTTTCTAGTGGTGAATTTATCTAATAAAGTCTTGTGAGGTCTTGAGGAGAATGGATTGATGAATTCGTTTGGGTTTGACATCTTTTCTCTCTCTCTTCTCTTAGACCTAGTTTCAACCATGTAAGATAAGCTCAATATGCAAGAAATGCAAAACTACGTCTATGGACAGTATGACTCTAGTCTATGTTTTTGGGATTTTCTGAATGCAACAATAAGGAATGTTCTAAGATGATGCTAGTCTAGAATGACATTATATAAAAATGCAAAGTCCAACTAAGCTTCTAAGGTAAACAATTTTGTAAACCTGAGATGAGGGTACCAACTACCTAAAGTCTAACCAAGGTGTCAATTTAGTTATGTCAAGGAACCACTATAGGACAATGATCAAAGATAAGTTGAGTCTCCTAACTAGACTGGTGAGCTAGGAGGACTTTCTATAGGACAAAGTATATGATGACAGGACGAGGTTCGATGAAAATTTCGTTGATGCTATGATTATTCTAAAGTGTAGATAGTGGACCTATCCTAAAGTTTGTAAAAGTGACCCTCTTAGAAGTTTAATCCAAGGTAATATGTACTCAAAGATGAAAGTAAAACTCAGAATTGAGATGAATATAGTAATGACTAAATGATACCTAAAAATTGAACAAATTGTTTTAGGTTTCTATTCAAGGACTACTTGTGGAAAGACAACTGAAAGACTGGTATAACCGTGTTGACTGGACAGTGACTGTGAAATTTGGTTTTCTAATAATCAGGCAAATGCATTGTAGAATTTATCAAATGTTGTTATGTTTCACAGTTGCAATTTTCTGATGATCAATTGTGCGTTTCTGGTAAAGTTCAATGTTTATGTAAGACAAATGTGGTTTATTTTTTCATAAATGCGACTCGTAATGGAAATTGCGGCTCAGCATATAACATATGTGGTTTCCTAAACTTTGCGAACTGGTAAAAGTTTTGTGAAAGTGACAAATATGTCATTGCAGATTGCACTTGCAGCTCACCTTATCAAATGCATCATAGAATATGACAATTGTGGTTTCCAAAGACAAATGCGGTTTTTGACAATGCAAATGTGAGCTAATCTAGCAGATGCGACTCTAGGGTAAACAGATGCAACTTGATAGAACAATTGTGACTTTTTGGTGAACAGTTGCGACTCTGTTGTATTTTTAGTGAATTGAGATATAAAATTGATGTTGTTCTCTGTGATCAAGTTCTGGAAAACAAAGATAATCATAAGACAAAGTGTTCTGAGTTTGATTTTGGACTCAATGAATGTTTAAGTTGACAACAGACAAGCACATCCTAGGTTGTGAAGGATAGTATTTATTGAATTCTCACTTGGGTTTCCCCAACTACACTTATTCAAGGCAGATGATTAGTAGCTTGACCCCTTTGGCTCCCCTCCACGGCTCATTATCATCATTTGAGGCAGCCAAGCTACAGTACCCATGAACATCCCATGGCATACCTTCATCTCTACACATGAACCATAAGAATATGAGACAGCTTCACAGGTCTGACCTGTTGCACCAGTAAATAGAAGGATTTTGGACACTACAAACAAAGGTATTTAATTAGGGCATTTCATTCGTAGGGCATAATCCATGCGGCGAGATTCCCCTTTCGAATCCATCTCGTCGGAACCATACGCGTGATTCTTAGGATTTCCCCAAGAATCCACTTTTATATACTAGCTAGAAGTTTCTTGGGTTTAGGGTGCTACCGGTCTGAGTCGTCCTGGGGTGAGTACTTTTTCCCACTAGAACAGGCCCAAGTTTTAGAGTTAGTAATTGTTTCTCTTACACCCAGGATCACACGAATGCACAAGGGGAGAGAATACTTCGATGTACCAAATTCTGAGGGTAATTACACAATTGTGCTTTCGCACCAAACACAATAGACACTTTTTAATTTTAAACCAAATGAAAGATTTGCTACACTACTAAACAATCTGTTTCAATAATTTAACTAGGGTCTTTGACATGCATTCTATAGAAAGATTCATTAATAGTTTAATAATGGCCTTTGACTATTGATCTACAAAAACTTCATTAACTCCTCAAGACACACGTTGAAAAAAAAAGATTAGAGAAAATAAAAAACACAAAAGGAAACTGTAAATTGAAAATCTAAACTAAAAATATACCAGTCAGATGCGTTGTTTTCTCTATCAAATGTGTCTCTATATTTTACATGTTAGCAGCTCAAAAATTAACAGATGCGTGATTATTTTTTAGATGTGTCTTTTCTGATCTCAGATGCAGTTAAGAAAGTCAATTGCATTGTTTTAATCAAGCTGATGCCTCTCCAAGTACCAATTGTAGCATTTCGTCAAGCTGATGTGTCATTTCATACAAAAACCTGCAAAATCAAAATAAAAGTCTACAAATACACGAAGATGGTTTCTTCACGTCAGGTTCACCAAATGTAACATCTAGAAAATGCAAAAGAAAAGGTTAAAAGCACACACTCAATGCGATCTAAGGTCTAATGCAATCTAAGCTAAGCAAAAAAGAACAAAGGAAATCCAAAACATAAATAAATTGAACAATCTCACCCAATATGTACGTATTTCTATGTATAATATTGATTTCCCTTCTCCATTTTGTTGTTGTAGTATAATTCCCCTCAGATTTCTCATATGCAAGTATAGCCTATGATAGTGATTTAGCAAAACATCGGAGATTCAAGATAGTTGCTCCAAAAATTCATAAGATTTCGAGAGAGATTGGAATGATGAAGGACAGATCAATTTATAGAAAATTGATCATTCGAACGACAGGTTAGGATCGAAAGATTAGTGAATGGTTGAGATCGACAAAATAGTCATGCATTCTGATAATAGTTAGTAATGACATGAGTGATATAAATTAGAAATAGAAATAAAGATTAAATAAATGATTTAATCTTCGAGTTTGGTATTCGAAAATAGAAGAATAGTCTTTGCATGACAAAGATAAAGATGGATTAAAGCAACTCTCTATTTGAATGCATGCACAAGATTTAATTAATTAAATAGGAATATTTAATTAATATGCATGTACATGGAATTGAGTGAGAACTGAATGATTGACTAGTTCTGACAGAGAGATTACTCATGCAAGCAACTCAATTATTAAATCATGAGTTAACTGGGTGATTTAAATAGATGTCGAGTCGAGTCAAAGTAAATACTTAGATAACTCACACAATTATCTAAATATAGAGGAATGCGTTAAAATAGGATTTATGAATTAAATAATTCATTTAATTCAAGATTTGATATTTGAAGAATAATTAAATAAATAAGATTTATTTAATTAAATGACGAAAGGGTTAAATGAATAATTAAATAAATTAAGGATTTATTTAATTATAGTTGAAGTATGATAAAGAGCAAATTCAATAAGAATCTATTTAATTGAAGAAGAAGGTTAAGGTTAATCAGTAACATAATTAAATAAAATAGTGTTTATTTAATTAATCGAATTGAATAAAGAAAAGTGTGAATTAATTAAATATTTAAGATTATTTAATAAATAGCAGAAATGAAGACTTTAGTGAACAATTAAATAATCAAAATTATTTAATCATGACCATGAAGTATAAGAATTATGAAGAATATTGAAGTTGCAGGCTTAGACCAGATTTCGGTGTCTATAGATATGAAGGAGCCTGAAGTAGATAGTCATTGATTCTATGGAACATCATTTCCATTGTGTAATTCCATCAGGACTTTAGCTGCATTTTTCTCATCATTGGAAGGCTGTACAACTTGGTACCTATTATCCTCTCTCCTAATCTGGCCACTTGCTATGTCACGCTTGAAAGCACTGAGGGCTCTCATAAAAAAATCTACCCCTGGATGGCCCTCTGGCCACATGTGTCCATAAAGCGCCTCCATAATATCAATAGTAACCTGTCCATTTTCAAGGTAGTGCCAAAATTTGTCCTTGGAAAGCTCCATAGTGATATAAACCTGTATGACAACATTGTGGAAGATGAGTCTTCTATAAGACTTAGTAAGCACCCTCCTTTTCTCTTGAAATTTGTCCTCATTCTACCCTTCTAGATAGACCAAAGAATAATGGAAGAAAAACATAACCATAATAATGTGACATTTTTTCCCATTTTTGAATTTTGAAAAAGAATCTTTTCAGGAAGAGGTTGTCTATTAGTGTCCCAAATATCTTGATTATCATAGAACATTTCCCAAATTTCTTTAGCAAAAATGCAATCAAAGAAAATGTGTTTAATTGTTTCAGGAGTTTTACAGAGAATGCATATATCAATATCATTAGAATTAGTTATATGTATGGCAGCCTTTGCAAGATAAGCAACCATCTAAAACAAGCAATTTTAGCTTATAGCTGTTTGCACTAGTTAGGCTGAATAGTTGATGTCCAATAACTTTTATTTTAGTTAACCTTCCATATCTGATTTAGATGATCTATCAAATCAATATGTTTTGTGAGCATAGAATACATCTCTTTAACCTTTTTTTTTTGGTATATTATTACCATTTTGCGACTGAAAGTCCAAGTATTGAGTTTTATCATCTTTATATCAGTAGAATTAGAATTACAGAGAATGCATATATCAGTATCATTAGAATTAGTTATATCTATGGCAGCCTTTGCAAGATAAACAACCATCTAAAACAAGCAATTTTAGCTTATAGTTGTTTGCACTAGTTAGACTGAATAGTTGATGTCCAATAACTTTTATTCTAGTTAACCTTCCATATCTGATTTAGTTGATGTCCAATAACTTTTATTCTAGTTAACTTTGATCTATCTAGGAGTTTTACAGAGAATGCATATATCGGTATCATTAGAATTAGTTATATGTATGGCAGCCTTTGCAAGATAAGCAACCATCTAAAACAAGCAATTTTAGCTTATAGCTGTTTGCACTAGTTAGACTGAATAGTTGATGTCCAATAACTTTTATTCTAGTTAACCTTCCATATCTAATTTAGATGATCTATCAAATCAATATGTTTTGTGAGCATAGAATACATCTCTTTAACCTTTTTTTTTGGTATATTATTACCATTTTGCGACTGAAAGTCCAAGTATTGAGTTTTATCATCTTTATATATGATAGGAAATTGCAATTTATTACAAGCTTCCCTAAGAACTGAGTAGGTTCTCCAATTAGTAGGAGGGATGTTATACTCTGTCAACAAATCATTCTAGTCTTTGAGTCTGCCATCTTTCAAAATATGTTTAAAACACTAGATACCTTTGTAGGCCCAGCTCTTAGCAGAGCAACCTTGAATTAAGGCCAAGGGTTTCCCCTTATGCTCAAGATTCCACCAAATAGATCTATTGATCTGAATGGACCCATTGCCCCCTGAGATAAAGTGATATTTTATGAGTCAAGACTTCATTATTTCCCATGCCTTCCAAATAGTCTTAAAAAGACATTAGAACCAATAGGTAAGATGGGAAGGCTATCACTAAAAGTTAAGGACCTCCAGGCTTTAGCATGTTTAGAGTAGCAACATTAATATTCTATCTAACCAACACCTTCCAAGGCTTCTCACCCTCAAGAGCACCAAGAACCCATTTTGCAGCCAATGTAATGCCTTGTAATTTTAGATTTTTCTAGCATACACCATTCCCACTTCATCGAGTGCCATTTCCTTTTACCTTTACCATCAGACCAAAGAAAAGCCCTTATCTTTTTCTGAATTTTAGTAATCTAATAAGAATTAAAAAATCACACTGAAGCAAAATAAATACTATAGAAAGATAGTATCTTTGAATAGATTGGAATTCTCCTAGCAAATGATACAAACAATCTATTCCATTTGGAAATCTTTCTTTCACTCTTGTCTCTAACCCAATGCCACATTTCCTTAATATTAGGTTCAAAACAAATGGAATGCCAAGATATCTCACAATCTTTTGTGGGCCTCCCCATTGGAGACAAAACTTACTAATCTAATTAGGAGTAGCCTCTATCCACCCCAAGAGATGAGATTTAGAGGCATAAATTTTGTCTCCTGAAGCGAGACAAAAAACATCCAACTTACCCAACAAATTTGATAAGTTGGCCTCTTCCAAGCACAAACAAATTGATGTGTCATTTGCAAATTGGAGGTTAAGGAGATCATTTCCATCAGCCAATCTAAGACCTCTGATTCTCAAAATGGTTGAGTTTTCCCTTAACATATAATGTAGGGCATCTGAAGCAATTACAAAGAGAGTCAGGGCAAGAGGACACGCTTTCCATATAGATCTTTCAAGAACAATGTCCTGGGATGGGACTTCATTAACCTCAACTTGGGCATTGGCATCACAAAATAGAGTCCTGACCATATGACATAAATAATTAGGAAATCCAAAGGCTTTTAACATTAGTAAAACAAAACCCCACTCAATTCTGTCATATGATTTTTCAAAGTCCAACAAGAGCATTGCAACATTCTGGTTGGTAAGTTTTGCCCAGTTCAAGGCCTCCCAACTAGTGATTAGATTTTCAAGAATGTATCTCCCTTTAATAAATCCAGTCTAGGTGGAGTTAATGATTGAAGGGAGAACAACGACCACTCTGTCAGCTAGAATCTTAACAAGAATTTTGTATGAGACATTAAGTAATGTTATAGGTCTCCAATTTTTAACTAGGGTTTTGTCTCCTTCCTTAGGGATCAACTTGATCAACCCCTTGTTGATTTGGCTCCCAAGAGTTCCCTTCTCAAAACCTTCCTTGTATACAAGAAGGTCGTCACTAACCTAGTCCAGAAAAGATTTATAGAATTTTGCAGGGAGGCCATCGACTCCTAGAGATTTATCATTTTTAAGGGATAGGATAGCCCTTTGGATTTATTGCATAGTGACATTCTTTCCAAGCTCATCAACCATCTTTGAATTCAACTTTTTAGGTATAATCTTTTCAATATGTTGTCTTGCCTGGGGAGAGGCATCGGTCTCACCATCAGAGGAGAAGAGAATTTTATTAAAAAAAAAGGAAAAATTGAGTCCTTATTTCCTCCTGACTATGTAAAGTTGCATCATTGATAGTAAGGCAATCAATTTTCTCCTTGGCCTGTTTCTCTTTTATATATCTAAAAAAGAATTTAGTGCCCTTATCTTCATTTTCAAGCCAATTCATTTTTTCTCTAACCCTTAGACCTCTGATTCTGTTACTTTGAAATTTCCTAAGGGAGTTCTTGGCCAAAATCACCCTGTTTGTGAGCTCTTCATCTCTAGGGTTTAGTTGTAGATCAATCTCAACTTGAAGGAGTTTATCTTGAAGGAGGGACTCCCCCTTTCGGTGGTCCTTGGGTTTCTTTTTCCTAATAGTCTAGAACAATGCTTTCCAACCTTCAATATTTAGGTTCCATCTATCCCTATGAGAGAGATTTATGTACAACCATTTGTTAATCTATCTTAAACAAAAGATGACACTTCTACAATCAGTGTCTTTGAGGAGAGTAGTATTAAGACAAAATCCACCATTACCTTTGGTAACCTTAGGAACACCCTGTTTAAAATAAAATTTGGCTCATATCGGGTGATGATTAGAGAGGGAAAAGGGGGAAACTTCAACCTTGCATCTAGGATTCACTAAAGAGGCTAAAAAAAAGGAACTATTGAAATAGAACCTATCAAGTCTGTAGTAAATTCTTCGGGCACCTTGCTGGGAATTACACCTGTAGACACCTAAATTTGGACACTTAATTTATCCTTCATCCTTAATTTTTCATCATTCTCTTTTTCCCTTCCTAGTCACTCCTTTGAATGACTGGAGCATCTTTCCCAATCTAACCATCTTCTTCTAAGTTCTATGTTTTAATATTCTTTGAAATGATGCTACTTCATAACACCATCTCAAAGAGGGAAAAAATGTAGACACCTAAATTTGGACACTTAATATATCCAAATTTATCCCCTTTCGTGTAAGCATCCCCTTATTTGTATTAATTAAGTAATATCGCTATTATTTAATTAATATCCTTAATTCTGCCAAACCCCTAAGGTATCTAGTTAAATAATTAAATACCTCCCTCTTTCATCAAATGAATTACTCCTCATGTCACATCTTCCATCGTTTTTATATAATCCTAATTATTTCTCCTAATCTCATCACTAGGGGTGTGCACATGCCTAATCTTTGATTAGGATGTGTCACATCCTCCAACTTTTGCAAGTTGGTCTCTAATCCCTCTTAGTAATCTAACCCTCTTTCTTAGTCATAATTAATTTATGATTAAGATGTGCACACCCCTAATCATCATTAGGGTCCCATCCTCCATAATTTCCCACTTGCCTCTAATGAGTCCTTAATTAGCCTAATCAAATACTTGCACAACCTAAACCACCCAATTAGGTCATTTCTAATCCCCATGTCATTTATGGAATATGTCCTTAGTGAACTTCATTAAATACTTTCTCTTTTTGGACAAGGCATCTCCATTCCCCATGTGAATTTTTAATTCACATTTAATCCCCCAATGTATTTAAGGAATTTTAAATTCCTTCCCTCTTCCCCATGAGAATATTTGAGGAATTTTTAATTCCCCACTTGTCCTCTCACCCACATGGGGGACAAGTACCCCCTTTATGAGGGGATCTTATCCCAATCCCAAGGTACTATGTACCCTCTCCATGTCATGTCCTATCCTTCCACCTCATGTACACATCACCCTTTTAATCCACATCACATGCCATATGTCAAGATGTGAGGGATTGTGGGTTCTCAACTCACCTTAGCCCTACATCTTGATCATTGGTGGTTCAATCTTGGCCATCCATCTCCCTAGAGATTTCCAAAATCTCTATAAATACCCCACCTTTTCTCTCATTTTGGGGAGGATCATGCATTGTAGCCAAACTCTTGCAAAATTTCTCTAGAATTCATACTTAAACATTTTCATGCTTGCACTCACTTGTATCCACCTCCATATCATCATCTAGCTTGCATCTCTTGCCATCCAAAGAGCACACAACACCAAAGATCAAAGGGCCAACCAAAGGATCGATTTGACGCAAGGTAAATAAAAGTTCCATTTCTTGTTCTTATTTTGTGTTGATTCCAACTAGGCTAATCTTGAGGTGTAGGTAGCTTTAAGTGTTGTTTGCTGCTCATTTTCTAACACACAAATTCGACCTATCACAACACCATGTAAACCAGATGAACTTAGAGTCCTTTTTTTGTCCTTCAATGGGGTCTTCTAACTTGAATTTGGATCTCATTCTTTGCCAATAAAACCTTTCATTCCCCTTCCAATTGAAGCCAGTTCCTCCCCATTTATCTTCTTCTCTCTCAACAAAGTTGAAATCACCCCCAAAAATCCACAAAATGTCTTGCAAAGTACCCATCCAATTCCAAAGTCAGATCCTTTCATTGTAGTCATTAGGAGCATAAACAACACAGACACCAAAACAAATATCCTCTTTCTTGATTATTAGCCAAACAACCCTATTACAAGGGGAGAACCCAAAACCGTAAAAAAATTGGGCCCATTTGTTAGCCAATAAGATCACTGCACCCCCTTTTCCCCTCTCATGTTTTGTTGCAAATTGAGATGCCTCTTTCCAAATGACTCTTAGACTAGTATCTAAGGTAAAACCAGTGGCCTTAACCTCCTGCAATAGCATAAAATCAATATCTTTTTTCTGCATAAGAAACCTCCTTACAATATGTTTTCTATCAGGGGATTCCAAGCCCCTAACATTCCAAGAAATGCAATTTAACTCCATCATGACTGTTCACTTGGGGTAGAACCTTTATCACATTTAAAATTATCAAAACACTTAGGTAATCTAAGTTCATATTCCATCCTCTTAGCATTGGGGGGGGTGAACTCCACTTAGTTTTTTCCTCTTATCTTTTTGGTGTTGATCTAGATCTTTATCTTGGGAGGGTTTACCAGTTTCAATTCCCTTCTTCTTTCTATGCCTTTGGGTTTTTATAACAACAACCTCCATGTGATGATCATCACCTTCAGAGGTATCCTTAGTAGAGAGAAAGCCATGCTCATATGCAGATTCCATACCTGATGGTGAAGCAAACCCATCTGAACTAGCCACTCCACACAGGGGGTTAATAGGATCCGTTCTTGCTTTAGGAATCAAAATTTTATCTACTTTCTTATTTCCAAGAACAAAAGAATTGGACTTCTCCAAATAGCCTTCAACTCGATCCGTACTAATATTTCCTAGATTAGAGTTAAGGTGCAGAATGGGCATATCATCTTGAGTCATTTTCTCATCTTCCAGGGATTGAAGGGGCAATTCATCTCTAGGTTCGATGGCACATGACCCTATCTGGGATTCAACTGAATTATTTTCTTTAATATTACAATTAATATTATTGTTTTATATTCAAAATAAATAGAGCTAAAAAAATTCCATCAATAATACAATTTATTACAAGTCTAATAGCTTATTTCAAATTAATAAGACGATTCAGAACTATTGTCCAGTAAAATGATAGATAAAATAATTTTGATATTTTAAAATAAATATAAAAAAATCTACATTATAAAATTTGATCAAACTATTTTAATTCTACTTTTACATTAATTAATTTGTTACTAACTAATAAAATCTGTCAAGCTTGATTATATTATTCTATTTATAAAATTATGACAAATTTTTTATCTTATTATTTTTTAACATTTTGAAAATATGTTCAGAAAAATTTAATTGTTTAAGTTTATAATAATATTTTTTACTAAATAAGTTTGCCACATTTAATATATAAAACTAATTAATGACAATTTTAAATAAAACTAATGATACATTAATACATGATAAAACAATACTTTACTATAAATATATTTATAGTGTTACCATCAATCTTATTCAAACAAAATTTCTTATTTGTTAACAATATCATTACTTGCATATATATGATTTTTGTGCAAATCTTTTGGATTTGATTGTGAAGTGTTTTCCCTTCCATCTTTTTATCTTTTTTATCCTACCTAGTGTGCTAACAATCATTCATGTCTCTTCTTGTCTTACTCTCTTGATGTTGAATTATAGAATTTTATCTTAATATTGAAAAAAAAAAACTTACACAGTGAAATACAGAAAATTTTTACAATAATATCATTACTTAATAGATGGTTTATAAAATTAAGAACATAATTAAAAATTCAAGAAAAAAATTGCACCAAAGTTTGATGCACTGAATATTGTTAAATCTCAAAATCTTGAAGTGTCAAATTCCATTTTTATTTCTTAGAAACTAAATCTACCTCTACAAAGTGGCATTATCAATTCAAACTTCCATCAGAATTAACTGCACGAGTTGTTCCTCCTGGACATGTTGCAGTTTCATGTAATTGCAGGGCAAACTCCAAGTGCCATATCACATCTGCCATGGAAGGCCTCTCGTCACCTTTCCCTGCCAAACACTTCTCTCCCACCTCTGCAAATATCTGAAGGGAATCTGAGGTTATGTCACCCATTAAATTGGGGTCTATCATGTGCTCCAGAGCACCATTTCTTAGGTACTCTAGAGCACAGTCATATAGAGCTATCTTCTCCCCTGACTGGGTAGACATCACAGCAGGTTTAGCACACAACACCTCAAACAACACCACCCCGAAAGAATAGACATCAGATTTCTTTGTAAGAGCCGATCTGTAGAAATACTCAGGATCCATATACCCAAAGCTACCTTTCACCGCAGTGGTTACATGACTCTGATCGAATGTGCCCATTGTTTTGGAGAGCCCAAAATCAGAAACTTTGGCACTCAAGTTTTCATCTAGAAGAATATTGGTACTCTTCACATCACGGTGTATGACTGTCTGGAATGCCCCAGAGTGAAGATAGTCAAGGGCCTTTGCTGCACCGATGCATATCTCCAGCCTCTGCTTCCATGACAAAATAGTGCTTCCAGGGTCCTTACCATGGAGATGCTTCTCCAGTGTGCCATTGGGAACATAATCATAGACAAGACACATTTCTGAGTTCTGATCACAGTAGCCTATAAGGGATACCAAATTCTTGTGCCTAAGCCTGGACAACAGCTCTATCTCGTTCCTGAACTCGTGAGAACCTTGGAGGGATTGTGGCTTTGCTCTCTTCACTGCAACTCTGATGCCATCACTGATTTCTCCTCTGTAAACTTTTCCAAACCCTCCTACCCCAAGAAGAAGTGAGTCGTCAAAGTTGTTGGTTGCATCTTGAATCTCTGAAAAGCGAAAGTGCCTGCAACATATAAATCAGGAAAAAGATATCAAAGGATAAGTGAAAAACACATCACTGTTGCTCTATCATCCAAACGTAAGGTTTTGTGCTGGTTTAAGCTGCATCAGGATAATAGTAGTCAATGCAAGGATTTAGGATTGGTTTCAAGTCGAATAAAACCTGATGGTTAGTAAGTATCCCTTCTGTAGTACTTGAGACACTTGGATGGTCAAGGATAATTCCAAACAGTGACAGCATAATGTTTGACAAAGTAAAAGAATGTTTATGCAAATCTAGATGTAAGGCAATCTTTAGAAGACCCCACCTAATATTAGGAAGAACTTACACTGTTTAAGGTATATAAGAGATATACCTGTTCATGTATAATATCTATTTAAGGGTCTTGAGATCCATATCTTTTATAACATAGAACATAGAATATCAATTCAAACTCTTCAATTTTAAGATATCAGAATTTATGGTAAGTCCTGCTACTAAAGACCAAAATCTGATGTTTATTTGATCAAGGTGTTTATATAATCATGTGATCTCAAGGATCAGTTACAGTAGTGACAACACAAATTGTAGAAGAGTATTTAAGTGTGTGAAGTCACCGAAATCAATCATCATTAGGTATTATTTAAGTGGTTTTTTTTTAGTTAAAATTTAATTATATAAGGAAACTATTTGTTCCAATGGAAAGATTGTTAAAAAACAAAAAAACAAAATACAATTTTAATGTGCGAAAATAATATTTTGGAAGAAGAGCCCAATAAAATTAGAAAGAAAAATGAAGAATTAGAAGAGGAAAATGGATCACAAAAGAAGATATATTGAAATTGAGAGAATAAAATAATGTGTCATGCGATACAAATGATTCATATTATTTATTAGATGAAAATTTTGATAAATGTGATATAGTTAAAGTCTATTTTGATAAAAAGTGTAAGGAAGACAGCAATATTTTTTAATCTACAACTTTTTCTATTTGTAAGGATAATGACAAATAATGTTTTCCATAGAATGTTGGATTTAAGATAATGAAAATAATAGGATACGAAAGAAAAGATTTAGGAAAATATGGAAAAAAAATTATAGTCCATTGAACCAATAGTGAGGCTAAAGAATAAAAGTCTTTGGATATATGTTAGTAAAAATAAAAATGATGTCACAGGTATTATAAGTTCAAACAAATTATTTTAAGGTATACATTGCATACTATGCGCTCATTGTTATAGGCATGGACATAGAAAAGAATTGTGTTGGGATCTTCATCCTTGTAGTATCTATGGATTGATGAATCATTTTGAGAAATTATGTTGAAACAAAAAATAGAAGAAACAACCTCTACAAGATAGTATATATATATAGATAGATTGTGGATGTATTGGTGTATTTAATTGGGAAAAGGTCACAAGTATGCTCAAAATATTGTACAAGCATAAATATTATCATGTCAAACAAAATAGAAATCATGCAAGGTCAAATTTCATCCTAGAAACCATGTAATTTAATCTTTGAATTTTTTACTACTATAAAGTCTACTTGAATTTTATCCATGTAGTGGTGTGAGCTTTGAAGTTGGAGCACTCATATATGCAAAATAAGTACCACTGATCACAAAAATAATTACTAAATGGTTGTAATATTAATCCAAAAGATCATTGTTGAACCTAAAAAGTAGTATTATTGATGGCAAAGATCATTGTTGAATGGTTGTAACATTGATTGTAAAGATCATTGTTGAACCCAAAAGTTGTACTATTGATCACAAAGGTCATTGATGAATAGTTATAACGTTGATTGCAAATGTCATTGGTGAACCTAAAAAGTTGTAGTGATCACAAAGATCATTGTTGAATAGTTGTTGCGTTGATCACAAAGATCAATGCTAAATTTGTGAAGGTTTTGATCACAAAAATCATTGTTAAAATTAATCGCAAAGATCATTGTTGAAATTGATTGTAGAGATCATTGCTAAATTTGTGAAGATTTTGATCATAAGGATCATTGGGAATGCTTCACTTCCTTTATTGATATAACTATGAAAAACATCTTACTATATATAATGATGGACAAAAGTAATCTAGACTATTCAAAACAAAGATAAGTTTTTGTACTTCCGAGAAAGTTTTCATGTTAAATTTTTTTAAATGTACATGGGTAGCTAATAAATGTATTTATATGTGGCCCCCATCATCTAATTAAGATGGACGGGTGTTAAAATATAAACTATATTTAATCACATAAAGTCATGTCTCATGTAAGAAACACACCTGCCCACATATAATATCTATTTAAAGATATTTGGATCCATATTTTTTATAATGAAAAACGAGAATATCAATTCAAACTCTCTAATTTTAACACTTATAATTAAAAAAATTTAATGTTGAATGGCGAGGTGAAGACATTGAGGTGAGAATTGAAATTGCTTGTGAATAGCATCTCAAGATTATCATAAAGGATGTTTCCAGTCAATTCCTCTTGGGGAAAAAGGGAACCAATGATTTCTGTCCTGGGTATTTTAGGAAAAAACATTCTATGTAGGGAACCAATGGTTTCTGTCCTGGGTATTTTAGGAAAAAACATTCTATGTAATCCTGTTGAAACCCTATTGCTAGATTGATGTAATATTTCTATTCCATGAAGTAACATAACATGCACCTCTCTCACAATAGAAACTAGGCATTAATAAGAAGACTGAAATACTTGCAAAATGTGTTAGCTACAGGAGTCGATCCATAGCTGTACGATCCCGTGAATGCACTAGATTCAGCGATCTCGTCTGAAGTAGTAGTAGTCCCTACTGCATGACCAGCAACAGCAGTAAACGGCTTGTGATAGGAGCCCTTACTATTCTTACTTCTTTTCAGAGCACAGCAAACTGATTACACCAGCGGAACTTCCAGAACTGTCATTTAACTTAAATATTTCCAGTCCATTCAGACCCATTTGCTGAGTTTTCTACAGTTTCCTCAGTTACCACAGGATTTAGTCCTGCAAGATTTCCAGAACTGTCATTTAACTTAAATATTTCCAGTCCATTCAGAATAGCATCATAGTACTGTGGCGCTGTTTTCTTGTTGGGATGCAGCTCCACCCACAAGTCTGTAGTAGCAGATTCATCCGCAGGGACATGTATGACATAATCTATGTAAATAGGGCGGTTTGGCCCTGAAGCAATAGTGATGACATCGAAGGCTTCCTGTGCAGTTCGATTATTAATATAAATTTCAAATACCCTCTGGTTAATTTTTGTGTATATAAGCTCACAGAAGTGAAGACGAACCAGGTAACTGAAATTGGCACCAATATTGCTGAAAACCCAGGTTAAATTGAAGTTGAGGTTGATTAGGGGGTCTGGAAGCATGGACCTATAGGTGGTATATACATTGTTAGGCGCAAAATCATCTGCCTGTTGGATCTCTGTAGAATTGGTTCCTACTGTACCCATAGCAGCCCCAAATATGAACTTCGAATCGTCAACCCAAGTCCTCCCATACTTATCATCAGCAGGAGATATGGTGTGCCCTCCCACATTCAATCTGTACAGGTTGTGCAGGGCAGTGTGTAAGCTTATGGGAAATCGAATTGACCGAAAATCGGAGAGAGCGAAAATGGCGGGCTTCACAAACAGCAGATTTGGAATGGATATGATTTCCATTGCGTTGATGAATGCATAGGATTTGGGGTTGGTTGCTTCAGGGGTAAAGATGATATCAAGCTGTTTCCGTTTGGTGGTAGGAATGCAAAATTCTATAACATGTGGCTGTTTTAGAGTTGCTATGGTGAAATTGTGAAGGAGAACATACGGCCCGCAGTTGACAGAAAAATCAGCGTCAATGCGATTGTGGGTGGCGTAGGAGGAGGGGTAAAAGTGAAAGCGGAGGAAATGCCTGTGAGAAGTGTTTGAGATGGGGACAGTGTATGTGGATTTTGATGTGAATAGACGAGCTGTCTCGTAGAGAGATTCAGGGGACAGAAAAGGTTCAGACACTGCTGCCTCAGTGCTGGTGGAGGAAGTGAATTTAGATGCATGATCTCCAACAAATGTACGTCCGTCCTGTGACCGAATTGTGTGTGAGGAGCCACAGTTGAGAAGAATTTTGTCCTGATCTGCAGCATAACTACAAGTTGAGAACGAAATGAATGTAGAGAAAAGGAGGGCGAGAATGGTGGACATAGAAAAAGGTTGTGCGATGCTTTGGATCGAGATGCAGTCCATATTTGTCAGTGTTCCTTTGAATTCTGATGAAGTTTTTCTTAGAGAACTGCAGAGCAGTTTCTTAACAGGTGATTTACATGGAAATTGTAGTCTGATGGAAGGTGTAACAAATACCACATAAAATTTGTTATATTGTTATCAGGTTTCAATTGTGTAGTTTTACGTGTCAAACTCATTGATCCATGTTTCATGTGTAGTGGTTCACAAGAACCCATCTCTAATGGTATTATCATGGGAGATGGGTTGTTGTGAACCACTACTAATGAGACATGGGTCAATGAGTTTGATCCCTAAAACTACACATTTGAATCTTGAAAGCATATGACAATTTGACTCTTGTGAAAAATAACTTCTAATCACATAAAATTAATTTATTTATTTTTCTCTTAATGTAAAATTTGATTGAATGTTTCTTTTAAACTTTGGATATAAGGGAGACATAGTAAATCTGAGTTGGAAGGAGAAATAATGATTACCCTTGTGAATCTGAGTTGAAAGATGAAAAATGATAAAAGTTTGTATTTGTGTTAAAAAATTTATGTGAAAAATTTCTGAATTGTGCTTAAGCTTGTGTGAAAAATTAATTAAATGTATATTTATTAAGTATTTGTTTTATGTTTGTGTTTAAGATTGTGTGAAAAAGATGATTAAATGTATCTTTATAGATTAGTAGTATGTTTTAATTATAAATATTTTATTGTATATTTTTAAATTTTATTTATATTAAAAGATATCATATTTTTTAAATTTTTTTGTAATTTTATTATTTTAGTTATTTTTTCTAAGTAGAAGATAATTGTTGACTATTTTTCCAATAATTTAATTAAGTATATTTGTAATGTTTTATCCTTTTTCTTTTTTGAAACAATTTTGTTTGAAATATGAGATCTTTACCATTAATCAACTATGCAGTCTCTTTGTTTTGTTTTTGTCATACCTAACTTAGACATTATTATAATGGTAACATTAATGATCTAATACAAATTTTAATTTGTTGGCCAAGAACTTGGATTTTAAAGCATAGACTTAGTTGTATTTTGCAAGATTTTTACATTGTAGGGTTTTATCATTTATGGATTAGAAATCAACATTGATTTGAAGGAAAGGTTGTTAAAGGCTACTGAGTTTTCAATCTCTCAATTTCATTTTTTGGATAAAATTTAAAACTTTGGCAAAAGCTCGCAATTACAAGAAAGCAAGAAGATCGTTGATGGTGGTTTTATCACAACCAACTCTAAGTAAATGATATTACCTACTTCTCTTGAAAAGTAATGGTGACTTTTTTTTATCTTGTTTGTTATATTTCTTGCTTTCTAGGCATGGCCCATGTGACTTTATGCTTTATGAGCTCTGCCCATGTGACTCTCGGGGTGTGCCTTTTTACCACCCATTTTTTGTTGTTGTGAATATGTGTAATTTTATCTTTTTTTAATATAGATACACCTATCATAAAAAAAGAAAAGAATTATGCTCCAAGGTTCCTTTTAAGCTAGATCTTCACCATTGTGGACAACTAAGTGGTTTATGTGATTAGTTTCAACAAGGGGTACTTGATGGTTTTGTCTAGATCAAACTGGAATTAATGATTTTTAATCAAAGATATAGATATATTTTTACATGTATCATTCAAAATTTCAAAACATAGATCTATAAAGAAATTTTCATGTATTCAAAATTAAACAAACTCAATTTCTTTAGAGATCTAGATTGTAACGAATAATTTTATGGATTTACATAAAAAATTAAATGAGTGATAGGGATGAGAAATAAAACTTAAATGAACAACGATATATTTCATCACATTCGTCAAATCTAAATAGATAGATGAGATTACATAAAACCAATTTTTTATAGATTAGTATTACATACAATCTTCTACAACATCAATGCAATCACCTGAGGAAACTATAACACCAAAATTTTCAAGTTGTATCAAATTAGGCCACCATATTCATGCACAGATCTGAGACACAACCCTATGTAAGATTTAATAACAATAGATCTCACTAGATTGTTTAATATTAGGTAAATGAAATAAAACGTACAATCACCAAGATCAAGAAATCATTCATAAAAATAATAGGCATAATCCTTTGATTTCATCTAGCCATCAAAAATACAAAATACAAGAGAGTTCCATGCTAAAATATGTGTTTGTTGTAATTGAAATGATTTATAATGCTTACAAAAGTCTCAAAAAGAGATATAAATAGGAACTAGGCATCCCAAAAGTTATGGATATGAAAGAGTTGAACTGAAACTTAAGCCTCAACGACTTGCTCTAATTGAAAACTAACTAAAAATTACAAGCTAAAAAATAACTAAGAATTACAAGCGGGGTAGAGAATCCCACACCTCTTCAACATTTATCAACTTGGACATTGATTTATTACATTTATTGAAAGAATAAATCAATCAACAAATAACTTTAATGCCTATATTAAAAAATCTATGCCAAGTCTAGATAGTGCTCCACGAATTTGTTGATTGCCTTTGTCAAGTCATTCATTTTTAGTCCTATGTGATACTTGATCTTTATTCTTTGTAAAAAGGTAGACTGCTCCAATTTCTCATGTAGCTCACCAAATCTAGTCAAATATTCCTAATTTTTTTAAATAATGACTTTAAAATTCATTATTTTATTAATGGAATCTCTTTTCATTGGTTGATGTAGAGATTTTGTAAACTCCTAGAGGATTTTGGAGACTAGTCACACTAATGAGGAGGTCTCCTAGAATGTGCATGGAAAATCCTCAATGAATTTATCAAATTTCACCATAGAAGATTCTGATAAATTTTTTCTTTTATTTAATTTGGTCTAACACTTCTCAAGTATATTTAACCTCAATTGACTAGCCTTCAACCATTCCTTGGGAAACTTAGGATCTTCTCCATCCAAGACGACCTTTATTTTCTACAAAATTGATACCTAATCTTCCTGTAAAAGGAGGTCTTCATCTACCTCTGACTCCAAATCTTGAGCCAAAATTTCCTCATCATTGACATGTTGTGATAAAATATTATTGATTTCTTATTCACCCTTCTTGCTAATGTTTGTAGAGTTTCTTTCCATTATTTTATGGCTTGTATGATCCCCTTAGGGTTTGGATATTGGAATTCTTTGTTTAGTGCAACTATGAGAGTGGGGATTGGGGTAGTTGAATCTACTGGACCTACTAAGTGATTAATATAGTATGTCAATTGTCCAATCTGTGCTTGAGTTCTTCTTTACTTTTCTCATCCTTTTTCATATGCTCTAGTATGCTTTACACAACTTGTGAGAATTTATTTTCCTCCTCCATGGTCTACTTGCCTAGATTCACTTGTTGTATATATTGTACTCCACAAGGATCATTTGTGCTTCTAGATTGCCCACTATGGAAGTAGCAACTTGAGATATTATTTCACCCTTCTCATGTTGATCCTTATGGAGGATAGCTTCCTATCTCTTTTCCTAGTTGGTTGAGCTTTGAATACCTTTTCCAAAAAAGTGAAGTCTTCCTCATCTTGGACATAACCCCTTTTCCTTTTTTTTTATAGTATGTTTAAGCCATATTGGAAGACTTGAATCTTCTATATGAGGTGGGGAATGAGGAGGAGAGGAAGTGGGAATTACCATTGTTTCTTCCCTATGAATAAGGGACTATTGAGGTTGGTTTTCTCCTTGAGAATTTTCTTCTTGCACCTCCCCCTGAGTATATTCTTCTTACATATGGGAATCTCTAGTTTCTTCTATTTGAATCTCATCCATTTGAGTGTCCTCTCCTTCAAGTTGAACATCTTGTTGCTGATTAAGAGATGAAGGATTTGGTTCTTGAGGTGGAGGAGAATGATGAGGTGGAGAATGGAGAGGTGAGTGAGGTGGAAAATGATTTAAAAGTAGAGATGGAGGAAGTGGAGGCAACACTAGATCATCCTCAATTTTAGAAGGAGGTTTCTTAGGAGGTGATGGAGGTGGAGTTGAAGGTCTATGAGGTGATTCCTTAACAAGAGAAGAGGAATTAGAGAGGGACGAGAAAGAAGATGGAGATGAAGAAGGAGGTGAAGGTGTTTTTTGGACTCTAATTCTTCTTCTTATGAGAATAACATGATCTTCTTCATCATATTCAACCACTACTAGGTTTTCAATCTATTTTCTCTTCGTAGTGGTGGTTGTGGCATCCCTTCTATCTTTTGTTTGCTTAGTTGTGGTAGTTAGGAGGATTCTCCCATTTGTTTGGTTGTGATAGCACTAGAAGATTCTCCCACCTTTCTTCTTTGCTCTTGAGCCTTAGGGAATGACTCCAACATGTGATATGGTGCTTGTAGACATATTTTGGATCTAACAATCACATTTATTGCTATGTTCTCTATAAAAGAATTCTCTAGAGTCGTCAAATAAACTATCTCCAATTTGGTTTATTGAAGATTCCTCCTTCATTATACACTAGATGCAATACTTTCCCATCTCTTCTAAGTCACTAGGAAATTTACAAAAGTCCTTTGTACTCATTATGACTAGGCCAAATTTTCCAATGGGCTTAAACTTGGCTCTCATATCTCCATATAGGTCCATGGTTAGGGGAGCCATCTATACTTAATTTGTCTTAGTTGTCTACATATTTGAACAAGAATATACCCCAACCTTGATGGGGAAAACATATCCTGATTTATGATTGTTTAAAATCAATTTGTGAACTTTTGCAACTTTCCTATAGAGTTCCAACAAGACTATTGTGTCACTTGCACATATATGGGAAATTTGTAGGGATCTTTATGGAAGCTTGCTACCCTAATGTAAGTGAATATATTTCCCAATTATTTAGCTCTTTGGATGCTTCCATTAACAATCTCTTGGTAAAGTCATTCTCCAAGCCCCTAATGATAGCAAAGATGAAAGCATCATTTGACTATATAGTAGTTTTTCTTTCTCTCCTTTAATACTAATTGGGGTAATGGTGATACAATTTAGTTTCTGCCATTTGCAAAGAACCTAATATTTTGAGTCCAAGAAAAGAGGCCTAACAAGATAATAGATATACCAAGTAACAGGTCATGTAAAATTTTCTGGTCTTCACCATCGTACTTAATTACCCGTGTAGGTTATTAGTTATCATTGTGCCCCACTCGATTCTCTTCCCACCTGCAATCTTCAAGATGTAGCATCACATCCAAGGATGGAACTCCTTGAAATATGGGTACCCTTGTACTCTTCTCAACAATGTGATATAATCATTTGCATCTTCCTTGAATTCACTTCTATGTTGCACTTTGGTCATCTTTTGTGCCAATTTTTTAGGAATACGGATATTGGTATTGATGAAGTTGCTTTCCTATTTATTTTGTCATAGTATTTCATGGCTTTATCCATTGAGACTTCATCGTATCTGGCATAAGTGTTAGAGTAATCATGCATTAGGTAACAATGAATTAATAGTTTAATTTATTCTCATGCACTTTAAAAGCTAAACTTAGGAGCAATTTTCTATGTTAACTAGAGAGCTATTATTAGATCATTATGCTCATTTCATGAGATGTTGACACTTTCCATGATCTAATCCCTTTATCATTTAGGTTTTCTCCTATATAGCACTCAATCCTGAGCATTATAGTATCATACCTTTGATAACTCTGAACTCTTGAACTCTCAACCTTTGAAGACTCTTGTTTTCCTTAAAGATTCTTGAGGTTCATTTTCTAGCTTTTTCTTGTTGAGGATATTGCATATTATTGTTTGCAACTCTCTTGCATGGAAGGTGTCTTTGTTTTTTAATCTTGTGGCTCATGTTTTTCACAATTCTAACATGGTATCAAAGGTTGGGAGTAAAAACAACACCTCTAAATTCAATTGGTTATAGAATGCACCAACAACAGAAATTGGTGATGATACCCATACCACTAGAAAGTTGGTGGAACCAGCTTTCCGGTGATATCTCGTTTGCCAATTTTTGATACTGTATGCCCAATTTATGGCCAAAAGAAAAAAAGCACCTCCTTTAGGGCCAAAGAGGGCTTGAAGCCCGGGCCCCTACCCTATGGTTGTATTGATGACATCAACAGAATATTCTCTATCGCCCATAAAAAATTGACCCCCAGTAAAAAAATGGTATGCTGGCATTCTTATAATATGCTATTAGAGATTCACGGGAACTGAGAAATTTTGTAGTCCTTGATAAAAATTATAGGTATTGGAAAAAGTGGCGAGAAAAACTTAGAAAACCATCAGGAAAGTAGGGTTGCCACATAGCTAGCAAAAGCTATCATTGGCAGGCCAAAGTGGTTGGCCATGAAGTCGTTTTTCATTGAAAGGCAAGAAAGGAGTCGTTAGTGATGAAAGGAAAGACCCGCGAAAGGTGTGGGGCCTACAGGGCTTGCTAATGTAGGTACCTTGCAGGTACCTACCATTAAATTTTCCACGCAAACCAAAATAAAACCTACACTACCTTTTAAAAGACTTTTTTTTTAATTTCTAAAAATAGAAATTAAAAAAAAGAAAACCTTTTTTCTTTTTTTCGAACTACGTGCATAGGCTGTATAGGGGTCGTATGACCCTTATTCAAAAAAAATTCCTTAGAAGCTCCTAAAGCCAACTATAGAAAAATTTACAGTTAAAATTCGTTGAATCGACTTCCTGAATACAACAACAATATTTTTTTTGTGTCAAAATACACCTATAATTTGCCCACCTCCAAAAATTACAAATGACGTCATATTGCTAGTAAACTCCATAGGTCGCCTGTAAAGATGACATCATTTTTAGGCACCACCCACTAGCCACCAGCTAAGGTTTCTTGGCCCTTTTGACCCATTTTCATAAGTCAACCATAACTTTTGCATATGATGTTAAAATTGGGCAAACAAGATATCCTCGGAAAGTTGGTTTCGAGCACTATTCAATGGTGCTATTTTTTTCTCAGATTTTTTTGCTAGTACATTCTATAGCATGTCAAAGTTAGATGTGTTGTTTTCATTCCTAATCTCTTAACTGTTGACTTGTTTCTTTATTTTTTGTGATTCCAACAACATTGGGAAGGTCTTCTAGAGCTCAAAACAACCATCCATGCCATTTTTCTATAATTTTTTGCAGGTACATTTTATTTAGTTTTTTGTGTTTTCACACTTCGGTGAATTACTTGGACATTTTAGCTCCTGGAAACTTTTTGTTTGTGTGGGATGACTCATTTTTGGCTATTCTACATATATTTCTAGTATTATGTCCTATTTGGGTATTGTAGACATGTTTTGTATGTATTCTCTTTTATAGATGCATTGAGATAAAATGCCATTTTGGTGTATCTTTTTGGGGTTTTACACATCCTTTTGTGCCTTTTGTACTCACACTACTTTATAAAGTGCCACAGGGGGTTGATGTTTTCCTTTTATTTTTCCATCACACCTTTTTCAAGTGAGTGTCCCTTCCATGACAACAGTGAATCCTAGAGATTCTTGCCTCATGTGTGTGTGCCTTAGTTTACACACCCTTTTATTTGCAAGTACTCTTTAGTTGCACATTAAGATATTCTCCTACATGTACTACTTGGTTGCACATGATTTTTGTGGATTTGTCTTGGCTCTCCCTTGTTAGCATTATGGAGGGGTTTCTACTATTCGTGCTAATGGTTCCTTAGTTTCAATTTTTGGAGTGATCTATGTATCTAGATCTTGTTCCTATGTACTAGGCAGATGTAGCGTACATCAACGACTGGTTACCCATGTATTTCAGTGAGATGGAGAATTTACCATATGGATACTCTTTCATTCCTATTTCTAGAGGTTATTCATTTAAGCACTATATCAGTCATCATTTGATAGTTGTCTATAACTTCTTCATGCTTCAATGATGTTCTACATGTTCCTCTTTTTTGGGACATTGTTTTGGTTAGAGGATTCTTAGTCCTTCACCTTCATTTGGAGGTTTTTTTGTCCTTCATTTTCCTTTCTCTCTTTTGGAGAGGACTTTTTCCCATGTGGTTTTTTCCTTTTCTCCATATGTGAGAGATTATATTGTTTGTACATGGGTACCTCACTAGGCCTTGTTTGCAAGACCCATCATGCATTCTATTTTTAGGGTTTTTAGCTACTCCCTAAGTTCATTTTAGGGGGGGTGTTAGAGTAATCATGCATTAGCTAATGATTAATTAATATTTAATTAATTATTAGTCTAATTTATTGTCATACACTCACGCTAAAATTAGGAGTGATTTTCTATGTTAACTAGAGAGCTATTATTAGGTCATTCTGTCTCATTCCATGAGATATTAACACTTGTCATGATCTAATCCCTTTATCATTTAAGGTTGCTCCTATATAGCACTCAACCCTCATTGTTTTATCATACCTTTGATAACTCTAAACTCTTGAACTCTCAACCTTTGAGGACTCTTATTTTCCTTGAAGATTCTTGAGGTTCATTCTGTAGCTTTTTCTTGTTGAGGATATTACATATTAGTGTTTGTAGCTCTCTTGCATGGAAGATGTCTTTGTTCATTTTTTAATCTCATGGCTTGCATTTTGCAAAATTCTAATAATAAGTTGGGAGGCAAAACACCATTTCAATCATTTCAACATTAATGTCCAAAACCACTTCTCCTGATAGATCAAATATATTTATTTATTTCTTGTTATAATGTTGAATGTTGGGAATATGCCAATACCAACTTTGGTGATTGGAACAATATTGGGAAAGAAACAACTTGTGTCAGGCTTGATAGTGTTATGAATCGGGTCAAAACTATCTTATCTCCTCCTCTATTCAACCTTTGTCGGAATTCCTGTATATTCACATGAACAAGGTTTGGATCCCTAATCTAATTTTATGGAGATAACATCTTGAAGGAAGGTGGTAACCTTTGAACTTGTACTTCATCTTTTCTTGGTAACCTTGCATATCTTCTGCACAATTCAAACAAACACCATCACAAGAAATAATAAAATTTTACAAATAAAACCAATCTTAAAGCCGTCCTTAGCCATTACCTAAATAGTCTTCACTATTGGGCTTTAGGGATTACAAACAACTCATGTTAATTAGAGTGATAGGATTTACATTTATACAAGTCGTGAAATGTGTATCTTTTCGAGAGTTGGGCTTTGGGTGTACCTCTTATCTCATGCCTTAGATTTATTAAAATGTGTTTCATTTCCTTACTCTAAAGTCCTTGATTGATTTTTAGTTTATATTAGGTTTCAAAGGTTGGGGATAACCTTTACCATTTGCTTCAAAATATCAGTGAATATTATGGGGAAAATCTTATCACTGATGGTCGAAAGTCTTGTTATAATATTTGTCAAAGCAATCTTTTTGAGATTAGAGACATTAATTATCTCTTGTCTATAAATATTGTTAAGTTACACTAAGAGGAAGGACCATAAGACTACTCACTAAATTACTAAGGTAGAGATCGTCAAGATTCGGGGTTTGGAAGAAACCCTTACCTTTTATGAAATACTTTTTCCTATTGTTAGAGTGAAAACCCGATCACAGAAGGCCAAATTTTTTTTGTCAAAAATTCATTAAGGTAGAACCATTGAGGAACGAGGTTCAAGGATAACTCTTATCCTATAATGTCTAGGATAAGTAGAATTTAAGGAGAATTCTAAATTATCAATGGTTGAAAAGGTTCATAAAAATGCTAAGTCAAGGTCCATCGGGGATTAGGGTTCAAGCATATAACAAAACTCCAAATTCTTAACAAATACATTAAATAGTTTGGAGACCCAAAACTCAATGAGGTGTAATGACATAATCAAAATAACTTTTGTCATAAAAGATTGTGCCCTGAATGCTAAGATTTGAAGCTTGAAAATCTTGTGCAACATGGGGACATCCTCAGGCTTGTGGGTTGCCTAAATTGAGGATGGACCTCTAGATTATGGGTTGGTTCCCCTTGAAAACCTCCTACTTACTTGCTGGCTTGTTTGGAAAAGGGATAGAAAACTAAAAATTTAATGTTTGAACCTAAACTAGGAGGTGATACACCAATGATAAAGGACTTTGTACCCACTGCTCTCACTCACAATTCTCTCAAAATAAATCTATTCTATGCACAACTCAAGCTTTTCACCAACTTATGCAAAAAAAATTCAACTAGATGTTTTGTTTCAGGTTTTATTTGAAGGGAAACATGTGTTTTCACAACTTTAAGCACTGAAAACAACTAACACAGCCTATGACCTGCATAAATTATTTATATCCTTGCATACAATTCATTATAAATGAGACCTAACTCAATGATTTAATGTTTAAATCACAAAATTCACCTCATATAATTTACAATATCATTCATACACGAAAAATTGAGAAGGAAAACTTGTTGATTTTGTTGATAAAAGGAGCTTTCTTGAACAATATTTGAAGAATAGATAAAAATACTAAATT
This sequence comes from Sequoia sempervirens, assembly GCA_007258455.2. Lineage (NCBI taxonomy): Eukaryota > Viridiplantae > Streptophyta > Pinopsida > Cupressales > Cupressaceae > Sequoia > Sequoia sempervirens. Next base: position 70,773 of record VDFB02058296.1, read on the forward strand.
GTTGCTGCTCTACTAATCTTAAAAGAGTTACAATATTTTCTTTTTGCATAAGGTAAAAGAAAGCCAAGAAAGATCTAACTTAGAAAAGAAGAAAAGTTATGGAAGAGAAACTTGATTTCTGACTCAAAGAAGGACTGATGATGAACTAAATGTCCTCTTTTCTTGAAATCTCCTCCAATTTGCATGATGAATCTCCTTTGGTTCGTGCACAAGAGAAAACCTCAGAAAAAAGGCCTTAAAACTACTCCTAACTGATTGCTTACATGGTGAAAAGTTGTCTCAATTGACACTACACCCATGTGAGGTCTTGAACTCAACTAGAACTGTTGTGTCTACCCCAAAATCCCCTCTTTTTAGGCCTCTAACTGCTCTTAACTCCAACTGCACCCAGGTAGGCTTCTAAAATAGGCCAAAATTACTTGTAAGTGCATGAAAACTGACCTTATAAGACACCTAACTTGTTGATCATTTTGTTAAACACTTTGCATGACAGTAGGTACATGAATAACTGGTAAATAACTTAGGTCTTCACCATTTGCATTCCTTTCACATGTTTATCTTTTGATTGAAGTGTCACTACTATAGTCTTTTAAGGCTTAAATCACTATATTGCTACTCATTGTCTCTTTTGAGTTATGACTGTCCTATAACTCTACCCTTTCCTAAACATGTGACTGCTCTTTATTCATGATACTTCACAAACACTGTTCTAGGGATGAGTTTAACACTGTCCTTTAGAGCATTATTACTTTCCTTGAAAAGTATTTACTGCCTTATTACCCTCTGACATGTCTCAAGCTACGCATTAAAGATTGTGGCCTTCTTCATTTATGCTTCATGGTTGTCCTTGTTGACCAACTATGCATTTTTCCTACCTCAAAACTTGACTGTCAGACATTTACAACTACTTGTAAATTGTGATTTTGGTCTATCCCCTTTAGCAGCACCTATACTCCTCCATGCATGAATTTTTGTCACTATACTCAGCCCTTTCATTATATTGACCTTCTCATTTGAAATTTGAAACTTCATAAACTCATTGAAAATGAAGTCATGCTTATTGGAGTGGTCATTATGCATTCCCTATGCTTTCAAATATTGATTTGTGTATGTATAACCCTACTCTTCACCTTTGACTCTTTCCAAAACTCAAAGCAACACCCAGTGCCTGAGCTAGCATTGATCATTTATTTCTCCTTCCATTATGACTGTCATGCTTTATCTGTGACTGTCCTTTAGAGTAAAGACTATACTCTTCATATTTGTAAGACTGTCCCTTATTCACATGGTCAATGGGTATAAATGGAAAGTTTTCCCTTGTATTAGCTACCCCTGAATTCTTCACTGCTTTAACAGTAAAACTTATCATTATCTTCTCTGTCATGATCATAGGCTTCTATTGCTTGGCAAAAGAACTTGATTGATTGTATTTGTCATCTTTTTCATTGATGCTTGAAGACTCATGACTACCTAGGGTTCGAAACTGTAACATCACATTTGATTACCCTTTCAAACCTGGGTTCTAGCTATCATCTATGCCCTCAAGGAGCTTTCCTTTGATAGTTTTCTCTTCATGTTGACTTTTTCCTTCAATTCCACCAACTGAACCTCCATTAGCTAGGGTTTTGAGCCATTAGAAGCTTGCATAACCTTTATATTACTGTCATGTTTAAAGAGGACTGTCACTATTCTTTTAGCATTTGTCCTCATTTATTTAACTTATGCAATACACTCCATGTTCAAAGATTCTTTGCGTTTTTCCCTTTGTGATGATTGTTTGTTACCCTCTTGTCTACTTTTAAATGCATTTACAACTGTCATTTCCATGAATTTTACCCTGTTATGATGGAAATCCTTCTTAATATTTTTACCATGCTTCTTTTCTTGAGTACTTTCCATTCAAATTTTGAAGTGAAAATAATTTTATGGTTTGAAACTTTGTCATCTCAAGTTATCCTCTTGGGTTCATTTCGCATGGCTACCAATGCTTATGTTCTTTTATCACTATTATTTGAACCTTGTCTACCTTGATTATCACCTAAGGTTGTCCCTCTTGATAGTATTTACCTTTCATGATGCATTACTATTACTGTCACTATTATGACATGTATATGCATGAAGTCATAATACAAAACTATCCTTTATTATCTTGAATGGTGAATGATGACCGTTGACTTGACATGTCCTTCCAATCTACCACTGGCATATTGCTTTTCTTGCATCTAGGACTAAAAGACGGCTATGCTCATCCTATGTTGCCCTGCATATTTAGCCTTTAAGACAACCCTTGTATAAGATTTGTGATTGTCTCCTTTGGTAGCTGCCTTTTGAAGAGAACACTATCATTCAATATTTAATTTACCGTTCCTTTTTAGAAAAATTGCACTCTTCTATTTATACATTGTCTGCCCTTTTCACAACTGTTATGCTTGTTCCTGAGTGATTGTCCTTTCTTCATTGTGGTGGCTATTCACTTAAGGACTGCCCCTCCATGTTCTCTATATCAGATTCAAACAAAATCTTTAATGATTCATCAGCTCCAAAAGAAACAGGTTTAATACTTATCATGTAAATGATCACACTGATCTCTAGGGGAAGAGAAATCTCTATTAGACTAATGAAGTTTCAATGGACCTGGTACAAAAGGTTCCCCCAAATGAGAATATGGATAAGAGTGTCATTCTCTGCCATTTGCAGGTGCACCAAGAGGTCTAGGTAGTGACACTAGTCTAGATCTAGGAATATTACATGGAGAAAGAGATGGAAAAGTAATTGGCATTGTGATATAACTTCCTTGGCCACTGTCTGATATATATATATATATATATATATATATATATATATATATATATGGTAAATTGAATGGCTCCAAGGTGCTCTCTAAATGAATTCCTACATGATGTGTGAAACCTTTTATTTCTACAGTTAATACCCTTGTACATTTTTTTGTTTCATGGCCGATGGGATTGGTTTGAATGCTTTGTCAAGAGGCTAGGTTTCTTTTGTTTCATTTGCAATAAAAGTTGCAAAAGTGGGGGGATTTTGAGGCTCATTTTTTTTCTGATAAAATTATTTTTTGTATATGCAATGTACTCCAGCAACCCATGTTTCCATTTGCTAAACATTCAACAAGTATTGTGCCCTTTAAACTATTCATTCCTTGGCACTTTCTCTCATTTCCAATAGAAATTCGGATATAAACTAAATTCATTCTTTGGCACTTGTTTCTTTCTTTTTTCAATAGAAATTGGGATATTTTCATTTGTAAACAATGAACTGGTTAGTTGGACAATTGAGGCGAGGGTGGTTGATTTACTGGGCCAGAGAGAGCTATACAAATCTTGACTGAATTTGAGTGTGTGTTGTTTACAAAATTTGTTGGTAGAACACATTTTTTTGGCTGATGGGATCGTTACATCCCAAGCAAGTTTGAGGTTGGTTTTTTTTAATGTTTTTGTTTGTACAAATTAGAAACGAGGTCCTTTGAGGCTTATGCTAATTTCTTGTGCAACTTATTTCTCCTATGTCGTGTATACTAGCAACCCATGTTTTCATTTACCTTGCAAACCATTCATTCCTAGAGATTTGCTTTTTTCATTCTCAATACAAATTGGGAATTGGTTTGTTAGTTTCTCGTTTGTAAAAAATGAATTAGGAATTTGAGCAAATAATATAATGGTGATTGCATTTGGGCTTTCTTGGCTGAAAGGAGCTGTATGGATTTTAGCTTTTTTTTTAATGCATACAATTTACAACATTTATAAGATCTCTTTATAACATGTTTTTTTTTGTTTCATGAGCAATGGGCTTGGTTCATGCCCTAGCAATTTAAGGATTGGTCTTTTTTTTAAAATTTCATTTACAAATTGGAAACTGGGGCTTTGGGGGCTTAATTTAGTTTCTTATGCAATCAACTTTTCTATGTAACTCGTCTTTCCATTTCATAATCTTTCATTTAAATTGGAAATTTCATTTTTTGAGCCTTGTCAACCATTCATTCCTTGACATTTTTTTTCTTTCACACAAATGGATATTAAAGCTTTTGGGGTTCATGTTAGTTTCTTATGTAATTGGTTTTTCCTATCTAATATATTTCAGCAACTTTTGTTGTCATTTGCAAAACCTTCAACAACCATTATTTCTCTTAAACTATTCATTGCAAAGATACCCAACTACACACAAAAGATGGATCATAAATATTGACCAGATATTTTCATACATCTTTATGCACCAAGTCTTGCAATTTTTATATATTTGGTGCTTTTGATAAAGGGTAAAAGTCAAGTTTTGAAAGAACCTCAAAACCTTTTACAACTAGAACAACAAAGATGTCAAATTGGGAACAACCACACCACAAAAATAAATAAACAACACTCAGGCTATAAATCAACAACAAAATAGAAGCAACACACAGACATATCAAAAAACATAAAAGCAAGGATAAAATCCCAAGAAGGGACAAAGATCAACCTGTTCAAGATGCTTTAAGGACAAAGTGCATAAGGGTGCTCAACACCCTAACCTCAACCCTGTCCACCTACTCAACAATGCATAATTTCTTTATGGTTTTGGTGTTTCAGTGATGTGTCATAAAGAATGAGTCTTCACAACCCATCTTTTATGAGTAGTTTGTCATAAGAATCCATCTCTTGTTTTTTTTCAATATAAATATTTGCTTGGGTTTTTTAAGGAGTTTTTTCAATATGAAGTGGCAATCAGGGGTTGCTAGGATTATTTTTCGTTATGAAGTAGCAATTGCATTTTATCAATAAGTCTCTTAATATGAAGTGGTAATTGGGTGTTCTTCTAGGAAGCATGGAATGTGATTGTCATGCAAACTTTATCCGAATTTTCTTTACTGATTTAACAAAGTACATGACATGGGAATTGTAGGCTTACAGGTATTTGCACTCTGCCTTTGATTTATTTTGCACTTTTAGTGGTCAGGGGTATCAATGTTGTATTCCTTGAAAAAAAATATAAATGTTGTATTTTAGGTCTCCTCTCTTCTTCTATTAGGATGTAAGAAAAATCATTTGAGAGGTCTTTTTGGATCTTAGCCATTCTACTTTCAAGGAGATCCTTTCTTTGAAAAGGTTTCTAAAGACTTGGATATTCCACTCTTTCAGTATGAGTTTTATGAATTTTAACTTTTTGCTGAACATGCACATCTTAGTGCGATGATCAACTGTTTGGGTGAGCCAGGAGTCAGTGACAACCCTTTCGAAGTTTGGGTTTTCCATCTACACTTTTTCAAACTCGAAAGACACTCTTCTAGGGAATTTGTCCTTGTCTATGAGCCAGTAATCCGAACTAACTTCAAATAGGGTTACGATTAGGGTTCAAATAACTTTATGGTTAGGGTTAAGGTACAATTTTGATTAAGGTTAAATTGATTAAAAATAGGCGCCTCGAGAAGGATATCTCTCACGTACTTTAGATATATTTTTAAAATATAGGTATGCTAGTTTTATTTTTTTTAGGTGAAAAATGAATTATGTAATTTTTTAATATATTCTTTCTTTTTTTTAAATCAATTTTGTTTGAAAGGTGAATTATTTGCAATGTTCTAAGTTTTTAATATCTTTTTTATTTATTTATGTCATATTTAATTTAGACATTATTATAATATTAGAGATCTCATACTTAAAAAGAAATTGGATTTTAAAGCATGGATTTAATTGTATTTAGCAAGATTTGTACATTGTAGGGTTTCATCATTTCTGTTTTAGAAATCAACATTGAATCTAAAGCAAGGTGATTAAATCCCCAAGTTTCCAATCTCTCAATATCATTTTCTGATAAAATTAAAATCTTTGTCAAAAGCTTGCAATTACAAAAACAGAAAAGAGAATGGAAACACAAATCTAAGCAAACAAATCATGAATAAAACAGTCCAGTTAAGGGTTCTCATTGGACTTGTAATCAAATTTTATATAATTAGGTTGATTCATAATCCTAGAGTCCTAGGACATTGCTCCCATGAGAAATTTCCTCACTTTATAATTTGATATCATATTTATACCACATGAAATATTTTTCCTAATAATTTTATGCATAATATTAAAGAATTTAGTGTGTTTCAAGAGCTTTATTGTTTCCTTTATAGGGATGGACATTGGTTGGATGCGAGGTCTTTAAGCCTATCAAGTTTTTAGTTCCTCGCTACATTTTATTTATTCTCTTCATTCCAATGTTCTATTTTTTGCATTTATCTTTTAGAGCAATAATTTAATTATGTTTTGTATGTTTTCTAAATGTTTGTAAACATATAAATTTTGAATAAACAAATTACAAGTTTTGATTTCATTTGATTGCATAGAACTAAATTAGTATGTAAATTGGCACATTGCATATTAATATGCCATCCTTTCCATTTTCACTATGGTTCACATTAAACCTCTTATTTCTTGTATGATATTTTACATTTTGAACATTTTGTATGCACATTTTCATTATGATCCACATTAAACCCCATATTTCTTGTATGTCATTTCATATTTTGAATCATTTTCTATGTGTAAAAATTGTTGAAGCTATTTTGAACACCACAATAAAGTAGACTTGGACAAACTACCAGTATATTTTCCTTATACATAAATACACATATATTCATATAATTTTAAATAATTTGAAACAAGAACAAAAATTAAAAAACATAATTATTATTTTAAAATATTTTTATCTAAAAAAAATATCTTTAATCTTATAATATACATTATACTCTAATTCAAATATAATAATATTAAAATTTAATTAATTAAAAAAAATCATAACTTCACAACTATTTAATTTTTATTATCAAAATTAAATAAATTAAATAAAAATATAACTTAAATAACTATAAAGTTGAACATTAAAATTATGAATAAATTAAATAAACTTACATTATCATATCCTTCAAAATTTTAAATTAAAAATAATTTGATATTTATATATTCTAGTTACATTTAATTAGAATTAAGACAATCTACTTTTGAATCAACACGAACAAAAGACAATAAGTTAATATTATCATAGTCTTTTAACTATCTCATCCTCGATTAAATTACACACTTCTCCCTTTTCTAAGTTGGATTTTTTAACATAAACTTTAAGTCACAATTGAAAAAGTATGAGGTTAATAGAGATTCTTTTCAAAAGATGATGAAATAGTGAAGAAGAAGAAGTTGCACAATTAGAAAGGAGATTGTGATAGGTGGATGCTTTTATCTTATCTTTTTCACACTCAACCAAATGCAAATCATAGAGACACTCCTTTAATTTTTTAAAAATCAGCTATTACAGTCAAAGATGTTCTAGTCCAAGTTTCGCAATGTCGATTTAGAGTCAAACACAGACTTGTAATTCAAATTGACTATATAACTAATAATTTATTAAATTGAAAATCAAACATTTGTGGTGTATCAGAACCCATGTACAATAATTAAGTAATTAAGAAGTTTGTGGTGGTTACTAACTTATAAAATCTATGAAACTTAGATTATGTAATACCCTTCATGTAATTGCATGGCAAACTCCAAGTGCCACACCACATCTGCCATGGAAGGCCTCTCATCACTTTTCCTTGCCAAACACTTCTCTCCCACCTCTGCAAATATCTGAAGGGAATCTGAGGTTATGTCACCCATTAAATTGGGGTCTATCATGTGCTCCAGAGCACCATCTCTTAGATACTCTAGAGCACAGTCAGATAGAGGTATCTTCTCCCCTGATTGGGTAGACATAATAGCAGGTTTAGCACACAACACCTCAAACAACAACACCCCAAAGGAATAGACATCAGATTTCTTTGTAAGAGCCAACCTGTAGAAGTACTCAGGATCCATATACCCAAAGCTACCTTTCACCGCAGTGGTTACATGACTCTGATCGAATGTGGCCATTATTTTGGAGAGCCCAAAATCAGAAACTTTGGCACTCAAGTTTTCATCTAGGAGAATATTGCTACTCTTCACATCACGGTGTATGACTGTCTGGAATGCCCCAGAGTGAAGATAGTCAAGGGCCTTTGCTGCACCGATGCATATCACCAGCCTCTGCTTCCATGACAAAATATTGCTTCCAGGGTCCTTACCAAGGAGATGCTTATCCAATGTGCCATTGGGAACATAATCATAGACAAGACACATTTCTGAGTTCTGATCACAGTAGCCTATAAGGGATACCAAATTCTTGTGCCTAAGCCTGGACAACAACTCTATCTCGTTCCTGAACTCGCGAGAACCTTGGAGGGATTGTGGCTTTGCTCTCTTCACAGCAACTTTGATGCCACCGCCGATTTCTCCTTTGTAAACTTTTCCAAACCCTCCTACCCCAAGAAGAAGTGAGTCGTCAAAGTTGTTGGTTGCATCTTGAATCTCTGAAAAACTGAAGAACCTGCAACATATAAATCAGACAAAAGATATCAATGAATAAGTGAGACACATATCACTGTTTGCTTCATGATCCAAATGTAAGGTGTTGATCATGAAGACCCCTCCTAACACAGAGTAGAGGATATGAAGATATGAAAAGAACTGACATTGTTTGTTGTTAAATACTTATCAGGTAAATGATCACACTGATCTCTAGGGGAAGAGAAATCTCTATTAGACTAATGAAGTGTCAGTGGACCAGGTACAGAAGGTTCCCCCAATTGAGAATATGGATAAGAGTGTGATTCTCTGCCATTTGTAGGTGCACCAAGAGGTCTAGGTAGTGACACTAGTCTAGATCTAGGAATATTTCATGGAGAAAGACATGGAAGAGTAATTGGCCTTGTGATATAACTTCCTTAGCCACTTCTTGATATATATATATGTATATATGTATATGTGGTAAATTGAATTGCTCCAAGGCGCTCTCTGAATGAATTCCTACATGACGTGTGAAACCTTTTATTTCTACAGTTAATACCCTTGTACATATTTTTGTTTCATGGCCGATGGGATTGGTTTGAATGCTTTGTCATGAGGCTAGGTTTCTTTTGTTTCATTTGCAATAAAAGTTGCAAAAGTGGGGGGATTTTAAGGCTCATTTTTTTTTTGATATATATATATATATATATTGTATATGCATGTACTCTAGTAACCCATCTTTCCATTTGCTAAACATTCAACAAGTATTGTGCCATTTAAACTATTCATTCCTTGGCACTTTCTCTCATTTCCAATAGAAATTCGAATATAAACTATTCATTCTTTGGCACTTGTTTCTTTCTTTTTTCAATATAAATTGGGATATTTTCATTTGTAAACAATGAATTGGTTAGTTGGACAATTGAGGCAAGGGTGGTTGATTTACTGGGCCAGAGAGAGCTATACAAATCTTGACTGAATTTGAGTGTGTGTTGTTTATGAAATTTGTCCGTAGAACACATTTTTTTGGCTAATGGGATCGTTACATCCCAAGCAAGTTTGCGGCTGGTTTTTTTAATGTTTTTGTTTGTACAAATTAGAAATGAGGGCCTTTGAGGCTTATGCTAATTTCTTGTGCAACTTATTTCTCCTATGTCGTGTATACCAACAACCCATCTTTTCATTTATCTTGCAAACCATTCATTCCTAGAGATTTGCTTTTTTCATTCTCAATACAAATTGGGAATTGGTTTGTTAGTTTCTCGTTTGTAAAAAATGAATTGGGCATTTGAGCAAATAATATAATGGTGATTGCATTTAGCATTTTTTGGCCGAAAGGAGCTGTATGGATTTTAGCTTTTTTTTTAATGCATACAATTTACAACATTTATAAGATCTCTTTATAACATGTTTTTTTGTTTGATGGGAAATGGGCTTGGTTCATGCCCTAGCAATTTAAGGACTGGTCTTTCTTTTTTTAAATTTCATTTACAAATTGGAAATTGGGGCTTTGGGGGCTTAATTTAGTTTCTTATGCAATCAACTTTTCTTGTTAACCTGTCTTTCCATTTCATAATCTTTCATTTAAATTGGAAATTTCATTTTTTGAGCCTTGTCAACCATTCATTTCTTGACATTTTTTTTCTTTCACACAAATTGATATTGAAGCTTTTGGGGTTCATGTTAGTTTCTTATGTAATTGGTTTTTCCTATATAATATATTTCAGCAACTTTTGTTGTAATTTGCAAAACCTTCAATAACCATTCTTCCTCTTAAACTATTCATTGCAGAGATACCCAACTACACACAAAAGATGGATCGTAAATATTGACTAAATGTTTTCATATATCTTTGTGCACCAAGTCTTGTAATTTTTATATATTTGGTGTTTTTGATAAAGGGTAAAAGTCAAGTTTTGAAAGAACCTCAAAACCTTTTACAACTAGAACAACAAAGATGTCAAATTGGGAACAACCACACCACAACAATAAATAAACAACACTCAGGCTATAAATCAACAACAAAATAGAAGCAACACACAGACATATCAAAAAACATAAAAGCAAGGATAAAATCCCAAGAAGGGACAAAGATCAACCTGTTCAAGATGCTTTAAAGCCAAAGTGCATAAGGGAGCTCAGCATCCTAACCTCAGCCCTTTCCACCTACTCAACAATGCATAATTTCTTTATGGTTTTGGTGTTTCAGTGACGTGTCATAAAGAATGAGTCTTCATAACCCATCTTTTATGAGTAGTTTGTCATAAGAATCCATCTCTTGTTTTTTTCAATATAAATATATGCTTGGGTCTTTTAAGGAGTTTTTTCAATATGAAGTGGCAATCAGGGGTTGCTAGGATTATTTTCGTTATGAAGTAGCAGTTGTATTTTCTCAATAAGTCTCTTAATATGAAGTGGTAATTAGGTGTTCTTCTAGGAAGCATGGAATGTGATTGTCATGCAAACTTTATCTGAATTTTCTTTACTGGTTTAATAAAGTACATGACATGGGAATTGTAGGCTTACAGGTATTTGCACTCTGCCTATGATTTCTTTTGCACTTTTAGTGGTCAGGGGTATCAATGTTGTATTCCTTGAAAAAAAATATGAATGTTGTATTTTAGGTCTCCTCTCTTCTTCTATTAGGATGTAAGAAAAATCATTTAAGAGGTCTTTTTGGATCTTAGCTGGATTCTACTTTCAAGGATATCCTTTCTTTGAAAACGTTTCTAAAGACTTGGATATTCCACTCTTTCAGTTTGAGTTTTATGAATTTTAACTTTTTGCTGAACATGCATATCTTAGTGCGATGATCAACTGTTTGGGTGAGCCAGGAGTTAGTGACTATTTCGAAGTTCGGGTTTTCCATCTTCACTTTTTCAAACTCAAAAGACACTCTTCTAGGGAATTTGTCCTTGTCTATGAGCCAGTAATCCGAACGAGCTTCAAATAGGGTTACGATTAGGGTTGAAATAGTTTTATGGTTAGGGTTAAGGTACAATTTTGGTTAAGGTTCAATTGATTAAAAATAGGCGCCTCAAGAAGGATATCTCTTGGATAATTTAGATATATTTTTAAAATATAGGGAGCCTAGTTTTAATTTTTTTAGGTGAAAGATAAATTATGTAGTTTTTTAATATATTATTTCTTTTTTTTAAAATCAATTTTGTTTGAAAGGTGAAATATTTGCAATGTTATAAGTTTTTAATATCTTTTTTATTTATTTATGTCATATTTAATTTAGACATTATTATAATAGTAGAGATCTCATACTTAAAAAGAAATTGGATTTTAAAGCATGGATTTAATTGTATTTAGCAATATTTGTACATTGTAGGGTTTCATCATTTCTATTTTAGAAATCAACATTGATTTGAAAGCAAGGTGATTAAATCCCCAAGTTTTCAATCTCTCAATTTCATTTTATGATAAAATTAAAAACTTTGTCAAAAGCTTGCAATTACAAAAAAAGCAAAGAGAATGGAAACACAAATCTAAGCAAACAAATCACGAATAAAAAAGTCCAGTTAAGGGTTCTCATTGGACTTGTAATCAAATTTTATATAATTAGGTTGATTCATAATCCTAGAGTCCTAGGACATTGCTCCCATGAGAAAATTCCCCACTTTATAATTTGATATCATATTTATCCCACATGAAATATTTTTCCTAATAATTTTATGCATAATATTAAAAAATTTAGTGTGTTTCAAGAGCTTTATTGTTTCCTTTATAGGGATGGACATTGGTTGGATGCGAGGTCTTTAAGCCTATCAAGTTTTTAGTTCCTCGCTACATTTTATTTATTCTCTTCATTCCAATGTTCTACTTTTTGCATTTATCTTTTAGAGCAATAATTTAATTAAGTTTTGTATGTTTTCTAAATGTTTGTAAACATATAAAATTTTGAATAAATGAATTAAAATTTTTGATTTCATTTGATTGTATAGAACTAAATTAGTATGTAAATTGGCACATTGCATATTAATTTGATGCAACTCATAATCTCTGAATTACATGTCAACTATCCTCTCCAACTTCATTCTTGTGTTGCATTATATGTCATCCTTTCCATTTTCATTATGGTTCACGTTAAACCTCTCATTTCTTGTATGATATTTTGAACATTTTGTATGTACATTTTCATTATGGTCCACATTAAACCCCACATTTCTTGAATGTCATTTCATATTTTGAATCATTTCCTATGTGTAAAAGTTGTTGAAGCTATTTTGAACACCACAATAAAGTAGACTTTGGACAAACTACCAGTATATTTTCCTTATACATAAATACACATATATTCATATAATTTTAAATAATTTAAAACAAGAAAAAAAATTAAAAAACATAATTATTATTTTAAAATATTTTTATCTAAAAAATAATATCTTTAATCTTCTAATATGCATTATACTCTAATTCAAATATAATAATATTAAAATTTAATTAATTAAAAAAAATCATAACTTCACAACTATTTAATTTTTATTATGAAAATTAAATAAATTAAATAACTATAAAATTGAACATTAAAATTATGAATAAATTAAATAAACTTTTATTATCATATCCTTCAAAATTTTAAAATAAACTTTTATTATCATATCCTTCAAAATTTTAAATTAAGAATAATTTGATATTTATGTATTCTAGTTACATTTAATTATAATTAAGACAATCTACTTTTGAATCAACACAAACAAAAGACAATAAGTTAATATTATCATAGTCTTTTAACTATCTCATCCTCGATTAAATTATACACTCCTCCCTTTTCTAAGTTGGATTTTTTTACATAAACTTTAAGTCACAATTGAAAAAGTATGAGGTTAATAGAGATTCTTTTCAAAAGATGATGAAATAGTGAAGAAGAAGAAGTTGTACAATTAGAAAGGAGATTGTGATAGGTGGATGCTTTTATCTTATCTTTTTCACACTCAACCAAATGCAAATCATAGAGATACTCCTTTAATTTTTTAAAAATCAGCTATTACAGTCAAACATGTTCTAGTCCAAGTTTCGCAATGTCGATTTAGAGTCAAACACAGACTTGTAATTCAAATTGACTATATAACTAATAATTTATTAAATTGAAAATCAAACATTTGTGGTGTATCAGAACCCATGTACAATAATTAAGTAATTAAGAAGTTTGTGGTGGTTACTAACTTATAAAATCTATGAAACTTAGATTATGTTATCCCCTTCATGTAATTGCAGTTTCATGTAATTGCATGGCAAACTCCAAGTGCCACACCACATCTGCCATGGAAGGCCTCTCGTCACTTTTCCTTGCCAAACACTTCTCTCCCACCTCTGCAAATATCTGAAGGGAATTTGAGGTTATGTCACCCATTAAATTGGGGTCTATCATGTGCTCCAGAGCACCATCTCTTAGATACTCTAGAGCACAGTCAGATAGAGGTATCTTCTCCCCTGATTGGGTAGACATAATAGCAGGTTTAGCACACAACACCTCAAACAACAACACCCCAAAGGAATAGACATCAGATTTCTTTGTAAGAGCCAACCTGTAGAAGTACTCAGGATCCATATATCCAAAGCTACCTTTCACCGCAGTGGTTACATGACTCTGATCGAATGTGGCCATTATTTTGGAGAGCCCAAAATCAGAAACTTTGGCACTCAAGTTTTCATCTAGAAGAATATTGGTACTCTTCACATCACGGTGTATGACTGTCTGGAATGCCCCAGAGTGAAGATAGTCAAGGGCCTTTGCTGCACCGATGCATATATCCAGCCTCTGCTTCCATGACAAAATATTGCTTCCAGGGTCCTTACCAAGGAGATGCTTATCCAATGTGCCATTGGGAACATAATCATAGACAAGACACATTTCTGAGTTCTGATCACAGTAGCCTATAAGGGATACCAAATTCTTGTGCCTAAGCCTGGACAACAACTCTATCTCGTTCCTGAACTCGCGAGAACCTTGGAGGGATTGTGGCTTTGCTCTCTTCACAGCAACTTTGATGCCACCGCCGATTTCTCCTTTGTAAACTTTTCCAAACCCTCCTACCCCAAGAAGAAGTGAGTCGTCAAAGTTGTTGGTTGCATCTTGAATCTCTGAAAAACTGAAGAACCTGCAACATATAAATCAGACAAAAGATATCAATGAATCAGTGAGACACATATCACTGTTTGCTTCATGATCCAAATGTAAGGTGTTGATCATGAAGACCCCTCCTAACACAGAGTAGAGGATATGAAGATATGAAAAGAACTGACATTGTTTGTTGTTAAAATATAAATTATATTTAATCATGAAATATGCAAGAGATATATCTTTTCATTTATAATATCTATTTAAGGGTCTTTGGATCCATATTTTTTATAATAGAAAACAGAGAATATCAATTCAAACTCTTCAATTTTAAGATATAATATCTATTTAAATCCATATTAGACAACAGAGAATATTAATTCAAACTCTTCAATTTTAGCAATTGACATCAGAGCTTATGGTAAGTCCTGCTCTTAAAGGTGATCAAGGTGTTTATATCATGTAATCATGTGATCTCAATGAGAAGAATTTGTGTATGATGTATCATTCAAGTTATAGCTATAGTTGCAGAAGTCTGAGAAGGAAGCCATCATCTGGAGGAAGCCACAACCATAGTCAAAGAAAGTTGCCAACTAAAAGTGTAATCGCCTAAAGTCTAGCCGTCATAAGGAGGATCGCAGATCTGTGAAGATAGATCACAGGTTGTCCAAAGAGATAATGGATTTGGTGAAAATTGTGAATCTGCTATTGTCGATTTGAAGTAAAGTCTGCTCAGGTATTAGTAAAGAGGACTTGTATTTTTGAAGAACAACCACCTATTTGAGGAGGAAATTCGCAACCTTTAGGATAACTGTGAAAAAGGCCTGCAGAGAACGGTTAAGTCATCTAGGGAAATGTGAAGTCAGCCCAAAGATAGAAAGAAAGATCACAGATCTCAAAAAGGTTGATACGCATGAAGGAGATCGCAGTTATATTACTCTCATTCAGCCCAACGGAGGAGATAGTTCGTCACATAAGTAGACATTCGTCGCTGAGAAGATAGTTGTCGGTGTAAAGACACAACAGTTATGATAAAAAAATAGGAAACAACCCAAGTCAACAAATGAAGCTGCCAAAGTTAAGAGTACAGAGATAAGCACCCCATTTTGAAAAAGTCACTAAAGGGAATGATCGTAGGCTGAAGCCACATGCGTAAAGTAGGTCTTGGAAGAATTTTTCCCAATTACCAATCGAAGAAAAAGTGCAGTTGAGCAGTTCAAATCGGAATATCATGTGAGGGCTAATTGTTTGAGAGTTGTAGAAGATCATATTTAGCAAAGTTTGAAGAGGAGTTTGCAATTGAAGACTTCATGAATTAAGGTTTAAATCACTGTCATTAATAATAATAATAATAATATTATTTTATAGTCCACGATACCCGGCAATCTGTTTTTGGGTCTACAGACGGCCTACAGCAATATGGGACTCCTCGTACTCCCAATATTGAGGGAGGCACCTAACTCGTGCTCCACAATACGAGGTGTACATACCTTACCCCCTGCAGGATTTGAACTTGTGACCTCTCTTTCAAGAGTACAAGTTCTCCACCATTAGGCCAACTCAGCACCTTGTGGAGAGTGCCCGATTATAGGATGAGGTAGATCACGGGCTCTGGAGAGCCAGCACTAAAAATATAAGTAGTAGCTTTTTTGAAATTTCCCTAATCAAATTAGCTGCCTCAAAAGGAAGAGCTAAGCGCCATCTTAGGGATATTAAAGAAAATTGTCCCCAGCATGCTGTGAAGCCGCTGTAATAGGAAGCAAATGAGTTTGATTAGAAGCCCTAAAAGGAAATTGTTGTTTTCTGAGCGTCTACTGCCTTAAGTAAAGGAAAGTGT
This sequence comes from Sequoia sempervirens, assembly GCA_007258455.2. Lineage (NCBI taxonomy): Eukaryota > Viridiplantae > Streptophyta > Pinopsida > Cupressales > Cupressaceae > Sequoia > Sequoia sempervirens. Next base: position 87,016 of record VDFB02058296.1, read on the forward strand.
AGCAATTAGAAAGATAATGTCGTAGGTTTTATTTAGGTGTTGAAGTCCATATGATCGATTTCATCTCAGAAAGAAAGGAAGTGTGGAAAGGACCAAGAGATAACAAATTCATAAAGGCTAAGAGGTCACCATAGTTTAATGTTCATGTGAGGAAGTTTGATCTTGGCCTTAGAAAATGTAGTAGGAAAGCATAGGGAAAAAGGTAATTGAAGCCACCCCCAATAAAAAGATACAGTTACAGTTCTTCAAAGGTCAGTTACAGCAGTGACAACAGAAATTGTAGAAGAGTATTTAAGTGTGTGAAGTCATCAAATCAATCATTCATTAAGTATTATTTAAGTGGTGTTAAAATATAAACTATATTTAATCACAAACAGTCATGTCTCATGTAAGAGACACACCTGACCATGTATAATATCTATTTAAAGATCTTTGGATCCATATGTTTATAGTAAAAAAGATCCATTATTTTTATAATAGAAAACAGAAAATATCAATTCAAACTTTCTAATTTTAACACTTATAATAGAAAAATTTAATGTTGAATGGCGAGGCGAAGTCATTGAGGTGAGAATTGATATTGCTTGTAAATAGCAATCTCAAGATTATCATAAAGGATGTTCCAAGTCAATTCCTCTTGGGGAAAAGGAACCTATGGTATCTGTCCTGGGTTTTACGAAAAAACATTCCATGTAATCCTGTTAAACCCTATTGCAAGATTGATGTAATATATCTACTCCATGAAGTAATATAACATGCACCTCTCACAATAGAAATTAGACATAAATAACAAAACTAAAATACCTGGGAAATGTGTTAGCTACAGAAGTCGATCGTACAACAGCTGCAGGAGTCGATCCATAGCTGTACGATCCCGTGAATGCACTAGATTCAGCGATCTCGTCTGAAGTAGTAGTAAAGGGCTTGTCATGGGAGCCCTTACTATTCTTACTTCTTCTTTTCAGAGCAAAGCATAAATTCATCAAACACAGCAAACTGATTACACCAGCGGAGCTTCCAGATACAATTCCTATCATATAACCCTTATGCTTGCGATTGCTAGTACTGCTTACAGACCCATTTGCTGAGTTTTGTACAGTTTCCTCAGTTACCACAGGACTTCGTCCTGCAAGATTTCCAGAACTGTCATTCAATTTAAATATTTCTAGTCCATTCAGAATAGCATTAAAGTACTGTGAGGGTGGCCATGTTTTGTCGTTGGGATGCAGCTCCACCCACAGGTCTGTAGTGCCAGATTCATCTGCAGGGACATTGATCCAATAATCTCTGTAAATAGGGCGGTTTGGCCCTGAAGCCTCATTGATGACATCGAAGGCTTCCTCTGCAGTTTCATTATTAATATAAACGTAAAACTTCCTCTGGTTGCCTTTTGTGAATTGAAGCTCACAGAAGTGAAGACGCACAAGGTAACTGAAATTGGCATCAACATTGCTGAAAAGCCAGGTTAAATTGAAGTTGAGGTTCATTCGGGAGTCTGGATCCATGGTCCTATAGGTGGCATATACATCGTTAGGCGCAAAATCATCTGCGTGTTGGATCTCTGAAGAATTTATTCCTGTAATACCTCTAACAGCCGAAAATATGAACTTAGAATCGTCAACCCAAGTCCTCCTATACTTATCATGAGCAGGAGATATGGTTTGCCCTCCCACGTTCAATCTGTACAGGTTCTGCAAGGCAGTATGCAAGTTTATGGTAGTTCGAATTGTCCGAAAACTAGAGCTAGAGAGAATGACGGGGTTTCCAAAAAGCCGATCTGGAATAGATATGATTTCCATTGCGTTGATGAATGCATAGGATTTGGGGTTGGTTGCTTCAGGGGTAAAGATGATATCAAGCTGTTTCCGTTTGTTGACAGGAATGCAAAATTCTATAACATGTGGCTGTTTTAGAGTTGCCATGGTGAAATTGTGGAGGAGAACATATGGCCCGCAGTTGACAGAGAAATCAGCGTCAGTGATATTGTGGGTGTTGTAGGAGGTGGGGTAAAAGTGAAAGCGGAGGAAATGCCTCTGAGAAGTGTGTGAGATGGGGACTGTGTATGTGGATTTTGATGTGAATAGACGAGCTGTCTCGTAGAGAGATTCAGAGGACTGAAATGGTTCAGACGCTTTTGCCTCAGTGCTGGTGGAGGGAGTGATATGAAATGCATAATCTCCAACAAATTGACGTCCGTCCTGTGACAGAATTGTTTGTGAGGAGCCACAATTGAGAAGAATTTCGTCCTGATCTGCTGCATGACTGCAAGTACAAATTGAGAAGGCAATGAATGCAGAGAAGAGGAGGGCGAGAAGGGTGGGCATAGAGAGGGGTAGTGCAGACCTTTGGATCGAAGTGGAGTCCATACTTGTCAGTGTTCCTTTGAATTCTGATGAAGTTTTTCTACGCAAACTGAAGAGCAGTTTCTTAACAGGTGATTTACATGGAAATTTTAGTCTGATGGAGAAGATAAAGAATCTTTTCTAAAGGTGTCAGATATTCCAGATAAAATAAAATAAATATTAAACAATGTTGTTTTTTCTAATGTTAAAATTGATTGAGTGGTAAATTTGAGTTGAAAGTAGGAAAATTAAGAAAATTTGTTATCATAGTTTTTATCTGGTATCTATAAAATGGTAAACGTTTGTATTTGTGTTCAAAAGTATTTTCTTATATGTGTGTTTAAATTTGTGTGAAAAAATAATTAAATGTATATTTATTAATTATTTGTTTTAAGTATATAATTACATATAGATGAGTAGTATGGCTTTAAATTATAATTATTGTATATTCTTATTAAAAGATATATATAATTTTTTTTATATTTTTAATATTTATGTCATTTTATTATTTTACTTATTTTTTTAGGTGGATGATAAATTAAGTAAATTTGTAATCTTTTATTTTTCTTTTGTGAATTAACTTTGTTTGAAAGGTTAAATCTTTATAATGTTATAAGTTTTTAATGTTTTTGTTTTAATTTATGTCATATTTAATTTAGACATTAATATAATAGTAGAAATCTCATATTTCAAAAGAACTTTTATTTAAAGCATATACTTAGTTGAATTTAGCAAGATTTGTACATTATAGGGTTTCATCATTTCTATTTTAGAAATCAACATTGATTTGAAAGTAAGGTCATTAAATCCCCACAAATTTCATTCTCTCAATTTCATATTTTTTATAAAATTTAAAACTTTGTCAAAAACTTCCAATTACAAAAAAACAAAGAGAATGGAAAAAAAAAATCAAAGCAAACAAATCACAAATAAAAGAAAAGTTAAGGGTTTTCATTGCACTTGTTATCAAACTTTATATAAAGAGGTTAATTCATAATCTTGGAGTCCTAAAACATTGCTCCCATGAAAAAATCCCTCACTTTATAATTTGATACCATATTTATCCCACATAAAATATTTTAATATTACTGAATTTAGTGTGTTTCAAGAGTTTTATTGTTTTATTGTTTTTAGTTCTTGCTATGTTTTATTTCTTCTCTTCATTCCAATGTTCTATTTTTTGCATTTATGTTTTAGAGCAAGAATTTAATTATGTTTTGCAAATGTTTGTAAACATATGAAATTTTGAATAAATGAATTACAAGTTTTGATTTCATTTGATTGTATACAACTGTAAATTGGCACATTGCATCTTAATTTGATGAAAACCATAGTCTTTAAATTACATGTCAACTACCCTCTCCAACTTCATTCTTGTGTTGCCTTATATGTCATCCTTTCCATTTTCATTATGGTTCATGTTAAAACCCTTATTTCTTGTATGGCATTTTGCATTTTGAACATTTCCTATGCACATTTTCATTATGATCCAAATTAAACCCCATATTTCTTCGATGCCATTTTATATTTTGAATCATTCTTTATGTGCAAAAGTTGTTTGAAGCTATTTTGACACCAAAATAAAGTAAAATTGTACAAACTACCAATATATTTTCCTTATACATAAATACACATATATTCATATAATTTGAAAAAAAAAAACATAATTATTATTTTAAAATGTTTTTACATAAAAAATAAATACCTTTAATCTTATAATATACATTATACTCTAACTCAAATATAATACTATTAAAATTAATTAATTAATTTAAAGAAATTCATTACTTCACAACTATTTAATTTCTATTAACTAAATTAAATATTATCTAAATTAAATAAAAATATAACTTAAATAACTATCCAATTGAACATCAAAATAATAAATAAATTAAATATATTGACATTATCATGTCCTTCGAAAATTTTAAATTAAAAACTAATTTGATATTTATATATTCTAACAATAATTAAGACAATCTATATTTGACTATGAAAAAAATACAACTGTCAACACAAACAAAAGACATTAAATTAATATTATTATAAATATTATGATTCATCCCTCTTTTCCTTCAAATGTCTTTTAACTATCTAATCCTGGATTAAATTATTAACTCCTCCAATTTCTAAGTTGGATTATTTTGTCCTTACATAAACTTCAAGTCATAAGAAAAACAAAAGTAGGAGGTTAAAATTGTCTCCTACCTTACAAATTTCTCTGTCCAATTGACTATAGTATAGAGATTCTTTTGAAAATATGATGAACTAGTGCATGCCTTGGAAAAAGCGTGGAAGAAATAATTATACAATTAGAAAGGAGATTGTGATAGGAGGATGCTTTATCTTTATCTTTATCTTTAATAAAATCAGCCATTGCAGTTTCTCCCTTATTCCGAGGGAATATTCAATTATATACAGTTTTAGGTGTCAAGTCAAACATAGACTTCTAGTCCAACTTGGCAATGTCTATTTAGAGTTAAACAGATACTTCTAATTCAAATTGACTGTAAATATTAATTTATTAAATGGAAAATCATGTCATATACTAATTGTAGTCAAACATTGGTGGTGTATCACAAGTCACAACCCATGTACAATAATTAAGTAATTAAGAAATTTGTGGTGCTTATTTAAAGAATGAAATTATTGTTTCTATTTCTATTGACATGTCTTGATATAGGGGAGAGGACCTAGTACCTAAGCATGTTTCAATAGTTGTGATAGTATTTGTTTATATAATGTCCAATATTTTTATCAATATTTGTTTAAAGTTGTTAGTGTTGATGATGACTACCCATAATTAAACAAAATGTATTCCTTTGATCTAAAAAGCAACCAATCATGTGATTCCACATCAGCGCTCAATAAAACATGTTGTGAATGTGCAAGTATTGGTCTCACTTTTTTTTGGGTCATTCTGAACACCTTGACAAAAAGCATGCTTATGTGGCATCATATTTGGTGATGTGGCCTTGAAACTTTAGTTATAAATAGGGGACTTGCCAAGTAAGTTGCAAAAAATTGGAAGTGATTTGAAATTTCCATGTAGGATAATTAGAAGAGTGAAATTAGGGTGCTCAACTACTGGGTTCTCTCCCCTATTAGAGATGGAATTGTTGAATTTCTTTTGATTTGGGTTCTCTCCCCTATTCTCGACATATCTTTGTTTTATTTTATGTCATATTTAATTTAGACATTATTATAATATTAGAGATCTCATACTTAAAAGAATTTGGATTTTAAAGCAAGAATTTAGTTGTATTTAGCAAGATTTGTACATTGTAGGGTTTCAACATTTCTATTTTAGAAATCAATATTGATTTGAAAGAAAGGTTATTAAATTCCCCAAGTTTTCATTCTCTCAATGTCATTTTTTGATAAAATTAAAAACTTTGCCAAAAGCTTGCAATTACAAAAAAAACAAAGAGAATGGAAACAAAAATCAAAACAAATAAATCACAAATAAAAAAGGAGTTAAGGGTTCTCATTCCACTTGTGATCAAACTTTATATAAAGAGGTTGATTGATATTCCCAGAGTTCTAACACATAAAATCCCACGAAAAAATCCCTCACTTTATAATTTGATATTAAGGGTATCCCACATAAAATAATTTTCCTAATAATTTTATGTATAATATTAATGAATTTAGTGTATTTCAAGAGTTTTATTGTTTTCCTTATAAGGATGTACATTGGTTGGTTGCGAGGTCTTTAAGTCTACCAAGTTTTTAGTTCCTTGCTACATTTTATTTCTTCTCTTCATTCCAATGTTCTATATTTTGCATTTATCTTTTAGAGCAATAATTTAATTATGTTTTGTATGTTTTGCAAATGTTTGTAAACATATAAAACTTTGAATAAATGAATTACAAGTTTTGATTTTATTAGATTGCATAGAACTGTAAATTGACACATTGCATCTTAATTTGATGAAAATCATAGTCTCTCAATTACATGTCAACTATCCTCTCCAACTTCATTCTTGTGTCAAGCATTGTATGTCATCCTTTCCATTTTCATTATGGTTCATGTTAAACCCCTTATTTCTTGTATGACATTATACATTTTGAATATTTCCTATGTACATTTTCATTATGGTCCAAATTAAACCGCATATTTCTTGTATGACATTTTATATTTTGAATTATTCATTATGTGTAAAAGTCGTTGAAGCTATTTTGAACACCAAAATAAAGTAAACTTAGACAAACTACAAGTATATTTTCCTTATACATAAATACACATATATTCATATAATTTAAAACAAAAATAAAAACATAAAAACATAAATTACTATTTTAAAATATTTTTACATAAAAAATAAATACCTTTAATCTTATAATATACATTATACTCTAGCTCAAATATAATACTATTAAAATTAATTAATTAATTCAAAGAAATTCATAACTTCACAACTATTTAATTTTTATTATCTAAATTAAATAAATTCAGTGTAATAAAATTCACTGTCATGACAAATTCACCACAAGTAAAATCCACCATCAGCAATAACGACTTTTAATATATATTTTCAAGACTTTGAAATTTTCTGTTATTAATGTTGCGAAAATTCTTGGAAATATATATTAAAAATGTTAATACCATGAATTTTTTGCGTCAGTGAATTGCTGGTGGTGAATTTTCCTTGCAGTAAATGTCATGACAGTGAATTTTCAAACGATGAATTGCTGGCTGTGAATTTTCCTAAAACCATATATTCTAATTATAATTAAGATAATTTACATTTGAATACGGAAAAAATACACTGATCAACACAAACAGAAGGCAATAAATTAGTATTATCATAAATATTATGATTCATCCCTCTTTTCCTTCAAACGTCTTTAACTATCTAATCCTCAATTAAATTATTAACTCCTCCAATTTCTAAGTTGGATTTTCTTGTCCTTACATAAACTTCATGTCATAAAAAAAAATAAAAGTATGAGGTTAAAATTGTCTCCCACCTTACGAATTTCTGTGTCCAATTGACTATAGGAAGAGTATAGAGATTCTTTTCAAAAGATAACGCATGCCTTGGCAAAAGCGTGGAATAAATAACTGATAATGCATGCCTTGGAAAAAGCGTGGAATAAATAATTGTACAATTAGAAAGGCGATTGGGAAAGGTAGATGCTTTTACTTATTTTTTTAATAAAATCACCCATTACAGTCTCTCCCTTATTTCTTCTAAGTCAAATTAATTTATTAAATTGAAAATCATGTTATATATTAATTGTGGGCGCCGGCTGACTCCTAGACAAAACGCACCTATGTACATACAAAAACGCATAAAAACATGCATACCATGATGGATGATGTAGCATGGGGCCAGCGCAAATAGCAAGTGGAAATTACGGAGGCTGCCTCGGGAGTAAACGCCGTTATTTAACACCAAATTACCCTACGATCGTATACCCGTGGGACGCTGTCAAGATGGAGAACTGGATTTTTCACAAACAACTCCTCCCCATCCTTATTCTTATTTTTTACCTTAGGTTTTATATAAAATTTAAATGAAATTTATTTAGAAAATAAGATTATATTATATTTTATTTTTTTATTAAATATATATTATATTTATTATTATTATTTTTAAATTTGAATATTTAATCATAATTTTAAAATTATAAAATATTTTAAATATTAATAAAATTAATAAAAAATTAAAATTTTATTTTAATGTAAAGTACATAAAATATTTAGTATAAAAAAATATTTAAATTTTTAAAAGATGTTTCTATTAAATTAATTTAAATATTAAAAATTTCATATCTTTAATGTATATTAATACTTTTTTTTTTTGAAGAAAATAAGTTTTAAATTTAATATTTAGTATTTAGTATAAAAAATATTTAAATTTTAAAAAGTTTAAATTTATAGATTTTTATTTGAAGGTAAAATATTTAAATTTAAAATTTAAAGATTTACGTAAGTTTAAAATAAGTTAAGTAAATCTAAGTACTAAAGATTTACCTAACTCATTTTAACTTAGGTAAATTTTTAAATTTTAGTCTTTAAATGTAAACTTTTATCTAAGTTTAAAATTTAAAGATTTACAAATTTAAAATAAGTTAGGTAAATCTTTAAATTTAAACTTTTTTTAAAATTTAAATATTTTTTATACTAAATATTAAATATTAAATTTTAAACTTGTTTTTATCAAAAAGAATTTAGTATTAATATATATTAAAGATATGAAATTTTTTATATTTAAATTAATTTAATAGAAACATTTTTAAAAATTTAAATATTTTTTATACTTAATATTTATATTAAAATAAAATTTTAAATTTTATTAATATTTTAATAATTTTAAAATTATAATTAAATATTGAAATTTAAAAATAAAATAAATATAATATATATTTAATAAAAAATAAAATAAAATATAATCTTATTTTAAAAATAAATTTCATTGAAATTTTATACAAAACCCAAGCCAAAATATAAGAATAAGGACGGAGTCGTTTGCACTTTGCACGGAGTTTAAAGCGAGAAAATCCAGGAAATCCTCCCTAACGTACGAAGATCGTGCGGTGCATTTTGTTGCCTCTATATCCATTGCCAATTTGTATGGCGTTCAAAAGCAAGAAAATTCAGGAAATCCTCCCTAATGTACGAAGATCGTGCGGTGCATTCTGTTGCCTCTATATCCATTGCCAATTTGTACAGCCTGAGTTGGCCTAATGGTGGAGAACTTGTACTCTTGAAAGAGAGGTTACAAGTTCAAATCCTGCAGGGGGTAAGGTATGTACACCTCGTATTGTGGAGCACGAGTTAGGTGCCTCCGTCAATATTGGGAGTACGAGGAGTCCCATATTGCTGTAGGCCGTCTGTAGACCCAAAAACAGATTGCCGGGTATCGTGGACTATAAAATAATAATAATATTATTATTATTATTTGTGAATGTCCGTGAAAGTGGTACAATAATGAGACAACACTTGGTTAGTATTTGTCGGGAGTCTCCATGTAAGCACTTGTTAACAGACCTGGAATTTGATGGTCTATTTGATCTTTTTTTGCATTTTGGACCGTATATTACAACCTAAAAATTTATTGTATATATATATAAATAATTTTTATGATAAAAATATAAATTAGTTTAGATTTGGAATAATTTTTTCTAATTTCACTTTATATTAATATATATAATTTATTATAAATATATTTATTAATTCAAAATCTGTTGAAAATAGAATATTTTCAAGATTAAATATAGTTTTTTCTAATTTTTTAAAGATTTTGACATTTTTACTAATAGTTATTATTGTTTTTTATTAATATATATGATTTATAATATGTATTATAAAAATTATATTAATTCAAAATCTTTTCAAAATAGAATATAATTGATTTTTAACTTTTTGAATATTTTAACAAGATTTATTTTCTACATAATTTAGAAACTTTAACATTAAATTTAAGATTTTTAGATTTATTTCTAATTATCAATATTTTCTAATTTTACATTTTTTTTTAATATATATAGGATATGCTTATGAATAATCACATAACACAAATTTTCACTGTTGAAAGCATTTATTTTATAGCATTGTAACTTGTTTTTTCAACAACATTTTGTTTGTAGTGATTCCCAACTTTGATTTTTGTCCAGATAATACAACATCAAACTTATTGGTGAGCAATGAGCATGTTGAAATTTTAGATAATAAGTTGAATAAGGATTGGCTGCAAAACTTTTTAGTCTTTCTTATTATCCATTAGATCATCAAACTCGAGATAATATCTCAGAGCATTGGCTTGATAAGCTTCTCCAACATTTGCAACATACTACTTCAAATAATGTAAATGAATTTGTGTCCATATTTGATGTTACCGGTTGTAAAAGGGAGTTAATTCATTACATTTGAGTTGTGAGGGTTTCAAAATGAAAGATGCATGGAGAGTCTTTCGTAACACAGAATATTGGCATAGAAGCTATCCTCATATGATGAAGTTATGGGATGCATTAATGAGAGTGTCTTTAAATGGACATCAAGAAAATGATGTAATTTGGAATAAAGTATATAAAATATGGAAGAATACAAAGTAAATTGGAATAAAGTATATCAAATATGGAAAAATACAAAGTCAAGAAGAGTTCTTGACCTTTGATAACATTTATTTTTGTTTATTTTCTATGTAATGCATCATTAATTTTTGCATCTCAATTTAAAAATAATAAAAGAAAATAGTTCATTTCTTTCCAAAAGTTGTTTTTTGTGTTTAAATATATGCAAATCATATAATGAAGGTTTGTATCAAATTATTATTATTTTTTATTGTTTATTTGGTATTTTTAAGAAGTATGATTCCTATAAAAAATACTTAATTAATTTATATGATACATAATATTTAAAAAAATCAAATTACTTGTGTTTCTTAAAAATAGAAATTTATAAAAAAAAAATCATATTTAATATGTATGATTAATAAAATTAATAATATTTTAATATAAATTAAATATTTTTCATATGACAGGTAGGGGTGGCCGTCAAGGCCTGCCTGTTACTTAAATATTTAATTGCATGTCGGAAAACACAATATAGGTTTTATGTTACTTCATTTTGGATGTTCAAAGCTAAATGGTGGAGAGCACAAGGAGTTGCATTTTGGGGATACATAAAACTAACCAAATTGAGGTGAGGGGTAACTAACCAATTGGGTTGTGCGTTTACAATTTTAAAACAGTATGTGGGTTGCAAGTTTCATAACACCTAGTGTTTTCCAACCTTTTGTTTTACATAACATTATGAATGTAATAAAAAAGTCGTATTATTTACACAGTAATTTACCACAACTATTAGTTAGAGTAAAAATTGTATTTCATTTTCTTCATATGATCGAAAAATAAAGGAAAAACATAATTGGAGGTTGGAAAACACAATGTTAGTTATTAGTTAGTTCATTGTGCTTGTTCAAAGCTCAATGGCAAAGAGGTCGGGGAGGATTTATAGGTAGGGAATACACAAAACTAACGAAATTGAGTTAAGGGCTAACTCAATAGGGAATTTACACGTAGAGGGTTTTACAATAGTATGTGGGTTGCATGTTTCATAACACACAATGTTTTCCAACCTACAATTTTACAAAAGAGTAAGAATGTAATGAAAAACTTTTGTTATTTACATAATAAGAATGTAATGAAATTCACTTTCAAAATTTATAATAAGTCTTATTTAGAATAAAAATTATGTTTCAATTTCTTCATATGTTCGAAAAATAAATGCAAGATATAATTGCATGTTAGAAAATACAATACAATGGGTTAAATGAGTAATTCTTTGTTTTATAGGGGGTCACCCCTTGGGCGGAGTCCATACTTTTCAGTGTTCCTTTGAATTTTGATGAAGTTTTTCTATGAAAACTGGAGAGCAATTTTTTAACGTTGATTTACATGGAAATTATAGGTCTGGTGGAGAAGACAAAGAATATTTTTTAAAGGTGTCAGACATTTGAGATAAAATAAAATAAATATTAAACAATGTTGTTTTTTCTAATGTTAAAATTGTTTTTTTTTTTTTTTAAAGAAAATTAAAATTCGATATAAGGGAGACATGGTAAATTTGATTTGAAAGGAGGGAAAATGAGAAACTTTGTAATCATAGGTTTTATATGGTAGTGCATAAAATGTTAAATGTTTGTATTTGTGTTAGAAAGTATTTTCTTATGTTTGTTTGTGTTTAAATTTGTGTGAAAAAGGTAATTAAATGTGTATTTATTAATTATGTGTTTTAAGTATATAATTGTATAGTGGAGTAGTATGTGTTTTAATTATAATTATTTTATTCTTTCTATATATAATATTTTTATTATTTTATATGTTATTTTATTATTATTATTATTTTTAGGTGGAAGATAAATTAAGTAAATTTCTAATGTTTTATTTTTTCTTTTGTAAATCAATTTTGTTTGAAAGGTCAAATCTTTACAATGCTATAAGTTTTTAATATCTTTGTTTTATTTTATGTCATACTTAATTTAGACATTATTATACTATTAGAAATCTTTAATATCTTTGTTTTTAAGATATTAGTATTTTACAAGATCTGTATATTGTAAGGTTTCACCATTTATATATTTTAGAAATCAACATTGATTTGAAGGCAAGGTCATTAAATCCCCCAAGTTTTCACTCTCACAATGCCATTTTTTGATAAAATTAAAAACTTTTTCAAAAGCTTGCAATTACAAAAAGGTAAGGAGAATGAAAACAACAATCAAAGCAAACAATCACAAATAAAAGAGAAGTTAAGGGTTCTCATTGGACTTGTGATCAAACTTTATATAAACACGTTGATTCATAATCCTAGAGTCCTGGAAGATTGCTCCCATGAAAAATTCCCACTTTATATTTTGATACCATATTTATCCCACATAAAATATTTTTCCTAATAATTTTATGCATAATATTAATGAATTTAGTGTGTTTCAAGAGTTTTATTGTTTCCCTTATAGGAATGGATATTGGTTGGATGTGAGGTCTTTAAGCCTACCAAATTTTTAGTTTCTCGCTACATTTTATTTTCTCTTAAAATTCCAATGTTCTATTGTTTGCATTTAGTTTGTAGAGCATGAATTTAATTATGATTTGCATGCCTTTGATATAAAAAAGTAGCAAAACTAGGGTGCATGAATTTAGTTATGTTTTGTATTTTTTCTAAATGTTTGTAAACATATAAAATTTTGAATAAATGAATTACAAGCTTTGATTTTATTTGATTGCATAGAACTAAATTACTGTGTAAATTGACACATTGCATCTTAATTTGATGCAACTCATAGTCTCTCAATTACATGTCAGCTATTCTCTCCAACTTTATTCTTGTATTGCATTATATGTCATCCTTTCCATTTTCAATATGGTTCACATTAAACCCCTTATTTCTTGTATGACATTTTACATTTTGAACATTTTGTATGTGCATTTTCATTATGATCCACATTAAGCCTCATATTTCTTGTATGTCATTTTATATTTTGAATCATTCCTTATGTGTAAAAGTTGGTGAAGCTATCTTGAACACCACAATAAAGTAGACTTGGACAAACTACTAGTATATTTTCCTTATACATAAATACACATATATTCATATAATTTCAAATAATTTGAAACAAGAACAACAAATAAAAAACATAATTATTATTTTAAAATATTTTTACATAAAAAATAATATCTTTAATCTTATAATATACATTATACTCTAATTCAAATATAATAGTATTAAAATTAATTAATTAAAAAAATCATAATTTCACAATTATGTAATTTTTATTATCAAAATTAAATAGATTAAATAAAAAATATAACTTAAATAACTATAAAATTGAACATTAAAATTATAAATTAAAATTATGAATAAATTAAATAAACTTGTATTATCATATTCTTCAAAATTTTAAATTAAAAATAATTTGATATTTATGTATTCTAGTTGCATTTAATTATAATTAAGACAATCTACTTTTAAATCAACACAAACAAAAGACAATAAGTTAATATTATCATAGAGTCTTTTAACTATCTCATCCTCGATTAAATTATACATTCCTCCCTTTTCTAAGTTGGATTTTTTTACATAAACTTTAAGTCACAATTGAAAAAGTATGAGGTTAATAGAGATTCTTTTCAAAAGGTGATGAAATAGTGCATGCCTTGGAAAAAGCGTGGAAGATGGGTGTACAAATAGAAAGGAGATTGTGATAGGTGGATGCTTTAATAAAATCAGCCATTACACTCTGTCCCTTATTCCAAGGGAATATTCAATTATATAGAGTTTTAGTCAAACATAGACTTCTAATCCAAGTTGGCAATGTCTATTTAGAGTCAAACAATACTTCTAATTCAAATTGACTATAACTATTAATTAAATAAATTAAAAATCATGTTATATATTAATTGTAGTCAAACATTTGTGGTGTATAGAACCTAGGGCTTAAATTTGATGGCCGTATGACCATATTTAGATATTTTTGTCGTAAAATATATTGAAAATTTTAAGAAGATTGTATTAGATGAAAGGAGAGATTTTGGATAGACTATCAAAATTTATATAGAATTATAATTTTATATATATATATATATATATATATATATATATATATGATTTATATATATTTTTACTTACACTAAGGTATATCATAATGTTTTAAGGGCACCTTTGAATAGATAACCATCATTAAAAAATTTGTTGATAGGCAAGGTTGACCATCAAATTTAAGCCTTGAATTAGAACCCATGTACAACAATTAAGTAATTAAGAAGTTTGTGGTGGTTACTAAAAGAAATAAAAGAGATTCTGCATATCACATGGTAATAATAAGATAAAATTATCGTTTCTTTTTCTATTGACATGTCTTGATCTATTAGAGATAGAATTTGTTGAATTGCTTTCTAAGTTTTGTATCTAAGTGGTCTTTAAAAATAAAAATAAAAAAAATCAACAAAAGTTAGAAATATGTTGCAAAGGTTAATTAAAGAGAGACAATGTCAAATGATAATTAAAGCTCCAAACATAATGCAATTTTATCATTACATTTGAGCATGAATACATTTAATCATTAAATTGATGAAAAATGTTAAGAATTGCACAAATATAACATTTCTTGAGTAATCTATGAAGAAAATAGATTTTAAAAGTATAATTAGTCATTTTTTTTATTGAATATTATTTTTCTTATTGTGAAATTTAAAAATATTTTATGAATTCTCATGTCTTTAAAATGATTAGAAGTAATGTTTATTTATTGAATTATCAATTATTTTAATCACATTTTCTCATACTATTTTCTGTATTTCACCTTTTCAATAATCTTGAATATCCATATAGATTAAAATTCACTATAATAAGTGGGTAGTTGGGGTTTTGAGTGGGTTTGGCTGGTGGTGGTGGGTGACATGGCTTCCTTGTCAGTGGGGTCTTTTTAAGCAATTTCCAAGAATCACCCTCTTCCTAATCATATTGCCTTTAGTTGGGAGTCATTATGAAGCTTAATGGGTTTGTACCCATGGCAGATATGCTTGGATTACAAGCATCTAGTCATGGCAGATCACCTCACTCCTTCACGTACTCATTCATCCAAATGGTAGCATGGTATGGTTCTTTGGGAAATTCCTAGCGTGGCACACACGCTTTGTGCAATGTGATAAATCAGGTGGTGTTCAAGGCTTAATTGCATTTTATTCATGAAGGTGGTAGGACTGAAGTAACGTACCTCTCTTCTCTCTTGTTTTCTCTCTGGTTTTCAATGCTTGGTGAGTGGCTAATGGAGAAGCATTTGAAATTTTTTGTGCACATGTTTGCAGACACACTGGTGTGCTTCAATGTAGACACTCCAATTCTCTTGGATAGCAAGGTCCAGCAGAATACCTTTCACGAGGTCTCAAATCAGCGTCTCAAGTGCATCATGCTCAACATCGACTCTTTGACTATGGTGGCTGTGAAAATGGTGCTCAGGAAGGGGCACTTGGCGTACCATGAGACCTTCAAGGCGAACACACAAATTGTTTCGAGGTTCTTGGCATCTCTACTTGACATTCACATGGCTAAGGAAGCGAAGGATCTAGTTTGCAAGTTGTTCAAGAAGGAATTGCTGGGTGGTTTGGATGAGACTCTTTACGCGACGATCCCTGGCTCAGGTGCCCTGCATCCATGCGACCTAGCTTTGATAAAAATCTTAGGAAAATTCATTAAATACTACCCTCCTATTAGATTTAAAGGTTATGGCCTTGGTTAGGAATAAGATGATTACGACGGTTGGGGAAAATTTTCTTAAGGTGATGCAGTTGGAGGTTGTGAGTGGCTTTGAATGGGTTCTAGAGTTTGACGGCTTTGCCAAAGCTAATGGCTTCCTATAAGTGTTGGGTGGTCTTCTAGTTTGTGCTGGTTATCGTCCAATGGTAGCATGTTTGGCTTAGGTCTTTTTTTGTTAATTGTTATGGTTTGGGTGGTGGTTGATATGTCTCGACATAATGTCAGATTTGCAAATGTTTGAAGGCAATGGTTATGTCTAGTAGGGTTTTGTCTATGGGGGTCTGGTTTTGCGTTATGGTCTGGTGTGTCGGAGTTGGTTGGTCTTTGATGGGTGGTAGTTTTTGGTGACCGTTATGGTCGGATCTTGCTAAGCAGATGCTTGTAATCCTTTTTGCAAATTAATATTGTGAACCAATATCCTATACCTACAAGAACACAACAAATAAACACATTAATAAGATGAAATGAAAGTTAGAATAGAGATTTGTCAAGAAATCCATTTGAATGTAAGATAAAAGGAATGAAATGAAGAATATAACAAACTTAACACAAAGATATCAAATCCTATTCTAAAACAAAGCAAACTCTTAATCTCTTGAGGTAGTTGGTGCCAATTTGATGTGAAAATTGGCCCTTTCCCAACTCCAATGATGTGATGAAGATGATTTAATGAAGATTATGATCCATTTTGTTGAAGATTGATGAATGCTCCAAGACAAAATCTACATAACCTAGCTATGAAACTCAATAAGATGGATGAAGATTGCTATTAATTTGAGTATAGTAAGTTTACTCAAGTTGTGGATGATAGAAATGAAGAATGAGCCTCTTATTTATAGAATATCAAGTTGAAGAGATTTCCAAAATGGAGAAATGTGGGACTAAGAATCAACAAATGGCAAGATGCCACTTGTCAACATGTGAATGGATGGAGGATGTGCAAGTTTTGAAGAATGTGTCGATAAATGCATATATTTGAATTTTGAAATTGTTGAAATGAATGTAAGAGGGAAAGAAGGTGCATTGAATGCCACTTGGCTCAAGGAAAAAAAAAATTAGGTGGAGTAAATGCCTTGTTGGAAGGACAAAGTCCACTTGGATTTTTTGAATTCAAATTTGAGGAATATTCCTTTATTATGCCTTTTGAGAAAAAATAGAGATTTAATAAATGAATTAAATCTATTTTCATGTGCAAGTTGCAAAAGCTAGAGGATGGGACATGAGAAGAGATTAAATTAATCAAGGTTAATTAATTTAATGAGAGATCAAAATTATGTGACATATTGATTTAAATTTATGGATTGATTTAAATCAAACATGAGAATAATATGGTTTCAAGATTAATTAAATAAAGAATTTTGTTTTATTTAACCAAGGAGATGATGTTAGATTAAACTAAATAAGGTTTTAATTTATTTAATTTAATGGATGGACTTTAAAGATTTAATTATAAAATTGATTATTTAATTAAATAGGGATAATTAGATCAGACTGATTGATTGAATTAACAAGGATGACTTAATTAGATAAATGATTTATTTAATTAAGAGAGGGACATTGATGAATTTAATCAAATAAAGGTATTCGATTAAATGGTTAGATCGAGGGATGATTTAGGATGAAATGATGTTAGTGGTTGGGATTAGATGTGTAATGTCAATTAGTATATTTTACGTGTCTACATTTTTCCCCTCTTTGAAGCAGTGCACTCGTTGCATTGATTCAAAGAATAAACGGTCTCGATCAAAAGCCAAAATTTTTCTGATTTAAAAAATTGCCTCATTGTTGCCCCAGCGAAAGAAACTATGGTAATATATTTCCCCCTTGAGAGATCAGACAAAAATTCTGATTTTTGGGTGATCTCGCAAACAAAGAGGACAAGGTGTTCGACAGGTCTAGATAGGTTCCAGGAGTTCAAAAATGTGGTAAAATGCCAAAAAATGGTGTGAAATGACCTTTGGACGGACAAAAATGGGACCGGGGGTCCAAAACCCTAGCATGATGGCCGAACGTGATAAAAAAATCCTAATTTTCAGGCTTAAATAGGCCTCAAGGGGCCACTTCTAGTTCATTTGGAAACATTCAGCCTTAAGAGATTTCATGATTTGAGCCTTGATACCCTGACGAGATGGCACAATGATAGCTCTCGTTGCATATCTCCGACTGAGTACGAACATACTAGCGATCTCCCGACATTGGGGCACCAATATGTGATCCTTACTTGAACTTCTTTTTTCGTTTTATGTGTTCATTTATTGCATTTAGAACTAGGTCATTTGCAGCAGTGCTATATAGCACCACTCAAATTTCAAACTAGACCGCTTGGTCTGTGATGGACCGCTGTGGTGGAGTTTGGAGTTTGACGAAATACCTCAAACTTTGATGCCTTCATGAAATGGAGCACTGGATTTGCAAACTCCGACGCCACGAAAGACTTTAGAATTAGGGTTCAAGACACTTAAGCAAAGTGCACCGATGTGGTGCAGTTTGGGATTTGAAGATGCCAGCGTCGTTGTTTGCAAATTTCAAACCACGACGCCTTCATAGTTTGCAACGCTGGGCTAGTGTTTTGAACGCTCGGGATAAATTTTCTTGATGATTTTAACACAATGACCTTTCCTGATGTAGGAGGCGGTGAGGGAGATCTATTCTTGTAAGGATAGATTGCAGGAGATATTTAGTTATTTGCGAGATTTGACTGACAAGGAGTAGGACCGGCTCTGAGAGATGGGGCTATGGTACATTGCCTACGCAACACCTATGCAGACCCACCTTGGCATGATGTCTATGCTTGCTGAGAGATGGCATAGTGAGACATCGTCCTTTCATCTTCCCACTAGCGAGGCCACCGTTACCTTGGAGGATGTGTGGCACATCCTTAGATTGTGGATACATGGTCGATGAGTTATTTATGATATGGATGCCAGATGGGATGCTTTCCATGCAGTCCTAGCCACAGATGAGATCATGTTTTGCAAGGGTCAGATAGAGATAGAGCGTCATTGGTTGCTCACGTCACCATTTTGTTTAGTGATAGCTGCCATCATTTTAGGTCTTGTTGCTTTGAATCGATGAGGCCAGTAATTCAATCCTAGCTGGGGGCTTTGCTGGGAGCGGATGGTTTGTGACAAGCCAATCTGTTTTGCATGGGGTCTCGTTCTTCTTGCCTCCCTTTACAGGGATTTACATGAGTATGCATATTTGGACAACAGGGAACTTGGTGTAGGTGTCACGCTCCTTCATGTGTGTGTGTGGGAGCATATCTCCGTTCTTCAACCATGAATTGTTCCAGTGCTAGTCGGACCCGATGATCCAGTGGTTTGGCACTATAGGGGTAGTGTGTCCTTCACACACACAGGAAAGCATGGGATCCCTCACTGGAGGAGGTTCATTGATGAGATGATAGTGTTTACATGGCGTCTACCTTGGTCTGCCCAGATGGGTCGATGATGTACAACAACTGTTCTTTTCCCACTAGGACCGATTCATGCAGGGGCATGAGCACACTATGATTGAGAGGTACCCGTCAAGACGAGTTCAACGCCAGTTTGGTGAGGTACAGGACAAGCCAAACAATGACTACGTGGCCATTTTTGCTTGCACAGTATTTCAGGGTGTCTGGGGGCAATACATTCCTGCCTCTGAGGTAATGGATAGTTTCAGGCAGCTCGTGGCCCAACCATGGGCGTATGATTAGGGGGTCGCAAATCCAAGAGTGACTCAGGCGTACAAAGATTGGTTCCGATTGC
Organism: Sequoia sempervirens; assembly: GCA_007258455.2. Lineage (NCBI taxonomy): Eukaryota > Viridiplantae > Streptophyta > Pinopsida > Cupressales > Cupressaceae > Sequoia > Sequoia sempervirens. The sequence goes on from VDFB02058296.1 coordinate 106,872, forward strand.
CTCTACATTTGACAATTCTAGGAGCACCCTTCGTTTAACGGAGAGCCAGGGGGAGGGGGTAGGTTGAGGATGAGGAGGTGGCAGTCCTCTAGCAGGATAGCCAGCATGAGACCAGCCAACATAGGTCTAAATGGATTAGCCTCATGCTGATGTACATATGCAAGACCGAGATCAGGGGCCAGAGGGTGGACATGATGGGAACTAGGATCAGGCCACCACACCACCACGAGCTGGGGGTGAGGACCAGCCTCATGTGCAGCCTCAACTAGGAAAGCCAACGGGTCAACCGAATCTAAGGGACAGGTTGATAGTACAATTGTAGGGCTAGGTCCAGGCCTTGATAGCAAAGAGGGACCAAGCCTATGTAGAGAGAGATCAAGTGATTCTACAGAGGTAGGTCACAGAGTTACATGCGGTTGCAGAGATGGGCCGTAGACATTAGCTAGAGAGTATGGTGGCTTCCTCCTCCCACAACATAGTGCCTCTTCGCTCATACAAGGAGGCCATCTGGGAGATAGATTATTATCAGTTGCTTTACCATTAGGTCGTACCTAGAGCAGCTCGGGTCCTAGATTATTCACAACGGACCAGCCACAGACCAGCAGAGGGTCATGGTGACAGAGGCGAGGGCAGCAGGCAGGAGGGTTAGACATCATTTTTTATCGAGATATTATTCTTTCATGCCATATGGGCTCATTTTTGATAGCCTGTTGGGCCTTTTTGTACTCATTGGCATACATGTATAGTGATCCAATTATTATTTTGTACTATGACAGTTACTTGATGATATATATGAGATGATGATGTTGATGTGATGTGTCATGTACCATTTATTTGTTATGCATTTATGGATAATTCTATTTCTATATGCAATGTAATAATGTTATGGTATTATGTGATGGATATACTATATATGGATGCATTTCTTTATGATGACATATGTGTTATGTGATGGTTATGTGACTAATAGATCTATATTATGGCTCTAATGAATGATGACATATGATGTGCATTTGTGGTGATCATGGATATAATGGATTTATGTGATATGGGTGGATTTTATGATGGTACATTTCTCTTGTAGTACCTTTTTATGTATTCTTTTATGATGATGTAATCTATATGATGATTTTATGTATGTTGATGAAAATGTGATGATTTATGAAATGATTTCTTTTTCAATATCTTTTTCTGTTATGATGGTGATGATGATGCGAATGTAGTGATCATGATATGCAGCTATACAATGATGAATGTGTGTGATTTTCCATACATATGATATGCACTTGTGACGATGTTATGATGTGATGTTATATATGACATGATATGTTATGCAAAATGGTATGGACATGATGATTTATGGTGTATATGCAAAATGATATGTAAATAATGACCTTATGATGTATATGTGATGGCATAATGAATACTTTTATGAGATGTTTTATATGATTATGGATGGATGTATGCACTTAATGCGATGAGTTGTTTATAATGCTTATTTACCTATTATGCTTTGTTTAACTATGCACTGGATGCTTATAATGATATGGGATGATTTATGAAATGTTTATGCAAAATGATTGCAATGTGGTGATTTATGAGATGTTCTATATGATATGGATGGATGATGGATGATATGCATGTTTATGATGATGTATGCTTTATGAAAATGGATGAAAATTCCTAATCTATTTATGTGACGTGATGGTGATTATATGATTATGCCATGGATGATGTGATGAATTAGAGATGGTTTTTATGTAATGTTATGATTATTAGATGCTTAGAATAACAATTCTATATTATGTGCATGTAAGATGGTCAATTTTTCTATATGATATGCATTGTGCTGACGATTTGTGGATGCAAGATTAATGATGGTCGTGATTAACTGTCATAGTACGTGTTAGCATGAAAAGCAAGAAGAAATGGAAGAAAGAAGAGATTTCAACAAGACAAAAGATGATGATAATGAATATCTGCCGCAAAGTTGGGATTTTCAAAGGGCCAATTATCTTATGTTCAATAACACACATAAATACGATGCATCAAGGTATTAAGAACCAGGATGATGTTGTATCTAGTGTGATGGACTTTGAATCAACAATCAAATAGGAGTATCCTTGTTCACACCCGACATACAAAAACCTTACTAGGATGCACCTTAGGTATTTCAAACATCTCAGACTAAAACATAGAAAAGAAAGCCTTCCTATGTGGTCAACAAGACACCTAAAACACTCTTCGTGCATACCTAATAAAGCAAGTATGCACCAAGTTATATTACAAGAAAGTCCAACAAGCGCAATAGATAAAAAGATAATGATCGTTGCGCTATTCCTTTCTCTCTAAATCCATTTGTTGGACATCATAAAGAGGTCCTTGGTATGAGCACAATATGATAAATCAAAAAACAAAGATACAGTAAACAAACAAGCTGATGTTCTTCAATACCGATAGCCAAGACTAAACTATGGTGATGTCTGATGTTGATGTCCATTATAGGAAGGATGCATCCCAGGACATGATGATATTAGATGATTTGATATGGGACCGATTGGATGATAGGCTATTGACACAAAGAGTTGACCAACTTGCTTACGTACTAACCTAGATTTTTAAATTTTGACGTTTAGAGTTTTCACTTTTTAACTTGCTAGGCTTGTTTCTGATTGTTTTACCAAAGGTTGAGGATGATGATCATTTATTATGAGTTATGTTTATTGTGGGTGAAATCAAAATGGGACAGATGGATTTTTTCAAATATTTGGATGTTTTTGATGTTTTGAAATGTTTTGAGGCTATTTTTGGTATTTTGAGATTTTTCAATTTTTTTTTAGTTTTGAAATTTCCAATGTTTTGGGATTTTCTGAGATTTTGACCAAGAGACTAACCTAAGGACCTATCCTAGGGGCCTCGGGGGCTGATCATAAATTAACCTTGCCTACGTTATACACGCATAGACCACGTAGTTCGATTGACAACTTGATTGATTTACAGATGAAGATATACATGATGAAATGTCAATTTATTATGACATACTCCTAAAGGACTGACCTAAGTGTCTTGGGGGATGATCATAGATCAACCTTTCCTACGTTCAAGGCTCAAAGACCCATAGTTCGAAAAGATGACTTTGTTTTTTATTTTTTGATTGACTTTTTGACCTATTTTTGAATTTTGATATGTTTTGAATGTTTTTGGATTTTCTCATTTTATGAATGTTTTTGGGTTTTCTAATTTTAGGACCTCAAAAATATACATGAATCCGATCCAATGAGAACATGCCCCTAGCGTGATGCAATAGACTACTCCGATAAAGGAAAGAAAAATTAACCTTGAGAATGGGCCGAGTAGTACTAGGAGGGATCATAATACGAACATAGGACCAAGCTATGATGCAAATGTTCAATGGATGGGTGATGTATGGAGATCTGAATGTGATGGATGATGGAAACTGTAGACACACAAAATGTACAAGTTGACATTGCGCATCTAACTCTGATCTACTAACATCGTTTCTTCTTAAATCATCCCTCGGTCTAACTGTTTAATCAAATTCCCTTATCTGATTAAATTCATCAATATTCGTCTCTTAACCAAATAAATTATTTTTGTCTAATTAAGTCACTTTCCCTTGTTAATTAAATCAATTCATCTGATCTAATTATCCCTATTTTAATTAAATAATTAATTTTATTTAATTAAATCTCTAAAATCTATCTATTAAATTGAATAAATTAAAATCTTATTTAATTTAATCTTACTTCAATCTCTTTAATTAAATAATCAAAACATGTTTATTTAATTAAACTCATTAAATCATTTCCTCTCTTGTTTGATTTAAATTAATCCAAAATCTAAGTCAAAATAAGTCAACTCACCTAATCATCATTAAACTAACATAATCATCATTTATTTAATCTAACCATGATTAAATACTAATCTCACCCACTTGCATTCTCTAGATATTTCCACTTGCACAAATAAATCAATTTATTGATTTATTAAATCTTCATTTTTCCCTCAACAAAGCATCTTTTGGAGGAATATTCTTCTATTTCAAATTCAAAATTTGAATGACATGTCCTTCCAACATGTCATTTACTCTCTCTTACAAGTCCTTCCAACAAGGCATTTACTTCTTCTTACATGTCCTTGCCTTGAGCCAAGTGGCATTCAATGCAATTTTCTTTCCCCCTCTTACATGTCTTTTCTCAAAATTCAAATTCAAAAATGCATTTATTGGCACATTTGTCAAAACTTGCTCATTCCTCATCCAATCACATTTGGACAAGTGGCATTTTGCCATTGGCCAAATCTTTGTCCCACATTGCTCTATTTTGGCTTTGTTTCCATTTCAACATTCTATAAATAGAATGCTTCACCATGCATTTCATCATCCACAATTATGCAAAGTTATTATGCACAAATATCTCTCAAATTCCATCCATCTTCTTAACTAGTTTATTGCAGATTTTGGAGCTCATTGAGGGACTTATCAAGTGGATCAATCATCTTCAATCAACATTTTCATTCAAGGAGTTGGGAAAGGGCAAATCTCCACACACCTATTTGCACCAACTCCCCCATGGGATCAAGTGTTTGCATGCTAAATTAGGATTTCATAATTCCATTATGTTCTTCATTGTTTTCTTTGTTCTATTTCCTATTTTTAGCTTTGTGAATGGATTTCATGGGGAATCCTTGTTCATGCTTACAAAATAACTCTCTAACGTTGTTTGTTGTTGTGTTTTTGTAGGCACTTCAAATTAGGGGTTCACATATTGGCGCTAGAAGGAGGGCTGATCGACAGATTCTAACAAGTTTTTAAAATTTTCGTCATTTTTTACAGTTGTGTTCATAAATCCACGTTTTAGCGCCCGTGATCACTGTTATAGCGCCCTTAATCATTCTTGCAGCGCTTTTAATCATTCTTGCAGTGCCTTTAATCACTGTTATAGCGCCCGTAATCACTGTTTTAGCGCCTTTAATCATTCTTGCAGCGTTCTTGATCATTCCTGCAGCGCTATTGATCATTCCTGCAGTGCCGATGATCATTCCTGCAGCGCCTATGATCACTGTTTTAGCGCCCATGAGTCAGTTTTAAAATGACCATATCTTGGTCATACGAAGGTCTTTTTTGATGCTTTTTGTTTTGAAATAGGATAGAATTTCGTAAGCTATCCAATGGTGTAAGTGTTTCTTAACTATAAATTAGTTAAAATTTCAAATTTTCATTTAGAGTAAAAACACATGATAACTTGGCTAAGTTTTAGGGTGTTTTGGTAAATGATTTTTCTAACCCCTATATCCTTTTGTTTATTTTGATCTCATCTAACATTTTGATCACTTTCGTAGGTTGGAAATCGAAATCAAAATAAAGAGGAGCATGAGGATGATATTTTGACTAATCAAAGTGTTTTTTAACACTTAAGTGTTTGTTTAACACTTCTTCAAAGAATTTGTCATCCTTCTCCTTCTTAGGACACTAGTTTTCAATTGGGCTTAAAAAGAACCTTTTTCATTTCTTGCAAAGGCTAAAATAAACTTTAAGATCACAACTTACTAGATTTGGTTTATTGGATTAACAATTGAACAAGGCAATTTCTTACACTTCATTTGGTGCTTTAAAACGAAATCATCATTGCTTTGAGGGTTTAAAAAGAACAAGTGTAGTTTTGTTTGTTTGTGAGGGCTTACTTAGACTAAAGCCATTGGAAAAGGACGTATACGCTTCTCTCGCGCTTTATAGCGATCTTGAGAATCAAAAGGTCTTTTCCATGACTTTGGGTTGAGATAAAGCAATCACCTCCACACTTCGATTTGGGCTTAAAATTAAACAAACTATTGTGCGAGTGTGAGTGGGGACTTTGTTGCGTACATTCTCTTTCCTTGTTGCCTACAAGGATTGATCGAGTTACGAATATTGTTCTTCATTCGCTTTTGTTTATCTTAGAGGGCTCGCCTTGTGGGAAAAAGTAATCACCCAAGGGAACGGCTCAACTAGTAACACTCTAAATCCAAGAGTATTTCCAGCTAGGATATAAATGTGGATATTGGAAGAAACGCCAATATCACGTGGTTGACTCCAACAAGATGGATCCGAAAGGGGACTCTTGCCACGTTGGGTCAACTCCTACGAACGAAAAGTCCTTACTAGAACCCATGTGCTAGAATTTTCCAAAATCCTTTATCTATTTGTTGGTGCAAGAACGGTCGTTCTGAAGCCACCCCACACTTTTACGGTCTTCTAGTAGAGATGGAAAGCATGCCATGGGAGTTTCATGGGTGTTGATGCTTGGATGCCTCGATTGACGTTAATGAGCCATGGAGGGGAGCCAGTGGGGTCAAGCATCTAACCATCCGCTAGAGATAAGCGTAGCTGGACTTGTCTAAGTGGGAATCCAACAAATATTGTCTTACACATCCACAGGATTGTACATGCTTTTGGGTTACAAAAACACATGCTTGTTCGTAAACATTGGAAAACAAACACTTAAACATGATCATGCAAATTTCAAACCCCTTTTGATAGAGCAAATACCTTTTGACAAATTTAAGTGTTGTTGCTTTCCCTTGGGATTATGTCCTTAGAGGTTTCTCATCACTTGAATTTATATCGTCATTTGCTCTAACTAGGGTTAACCTAGGAAATCCCTTTGCCTCAATTTCTTGGAACTCCCACACAACACTTTGTGGGAAGAAAAGGAATTTTGACATAGGACATCTTTAGTTTGAAACATAATCAAGAAAGTGTATTTGGTAAAAAGAAGTCATTAAAAGCAAAGATAAGCAATTGAGCCCCACACATGTCTTTTCAATGATTTCTCGCAAGGTCAAGATACAAAAACCCAAGAAAAAGAAACTTAGCCCAAAACAACATCAACAAAGACTCAAAAGGTTATATGATTTTAGAGAAAAGTTGTTGGCTAATTTCTATAGACATGCTTCAAGAGACAACCCCACTTTATATTCATTTTACTACACACAAAATCCAAGATTGTTTCAAGGGATTGGATACCTTGCTTAGGGAATAACATGTTCTTCAATACCTTGGTCTTGTTAAACAAAAGTCTAAACTAGGGTCATTCTAAGATCAAAACAAACATTCATCCATCAAAAACATCATCAACCATAAACATCTCACCAACATTTTGAGAAAATCTTGACACAACTATGCTAGGCTCCTTTGGTAGACATCAAAACCTTTCAAACATGAGACTTTGAATTCTTCAAACATCAAACATCAAACTTGTTCAACTCAATTGTGTGTGAATGAATCCTTTTGCACATGCTTAGTTGAATTATCACTTTGTTCAAATTAATGGTGGATAGATGCATCCTTCTCCCATCACTAATTTGGATTATCTTTTGGTTAGCTTGTGAGTAGACACATCCTATTCTCACTCCTAAATCAAATTATCCTTTATGAGCATTAGTTATCTTTTTTAGATCATCATTCAAACATCTTGGGGATATCTCTTGCTCAAACATCAACATTCAAAAGATAGAATTCAAAGTCTAAACATCAAACAAACATCAATCAAAGCAAACCCAAAGTACCTAGCATCACATCAAGATTTTCAATACAAATTCAAAACTTCCATTCTCATCCATATATCATACACCTTTCATCTTCACATCTTTGATCTTTTACACATCCTAGTTTGCTCTTTTATGGTTCAAACAAGATCACAACACAAGAGGAACATGGAGTTAAATCAAGAAACATCAACCACAAGTGATCTAAGCCAAAACATTCCAGAAATCCAAAACACACCACTTCCAAACCTCACTATCACTACACACGATCCACAAAAAGAGGTCTTGGTGGAAGACATCACACCAATAGAACTAAGTGAGGAAGAAGTTCTTGAGATGCTCAAACAACCAAAACTACAAAAGTTTCTTCGCGCAATGGCTAAAATAAATCCATCAATTCTCAACACTATTGAGGATGAGCTTCTTGTACCAAATGACCAAAACACCCTTCCACAATCAACCACTTCCATTACCACCATAGAACCTACTATCAATGAGGATGATACCCTCTTCAACACGCATCAAAATCCACTTTACAACCCACTTGGATTTATCGATACATCTGAGGTTCCTTACCATACCACCTCATCATTTTCCCTTGACACGCAAGTGTCTAGACCTTTGGTACAAGCAAGCTCATCCGAAATAGAGAGACCTTACGGATTTGTCTCTTCATTTGCACAAGAAAATTTTCCACCATTCAAACCATTCACACCTCCCACCACGTCAACACCATATTTTGGTTTAGGGATCTCCCCTTTACCTAAATTTCCACCTTTCCCTAACATAAATCGCCCCATCCAAATCAATTCATCCAACCAAGGGGGTACATCACATCTTTCAAACACACCATCCACATCAAACCAACGCATGATAGCTAATCAAAATACGGTCTCTCAAAGACCCACTATTTCGCTCATCTCTACCATTCCTACCACTTTACCTAGTCCCACCATTCCTATCACTTCACCCATCCCAAATGCACCTATCACCACATTCACTCCAACCACTACATCCACTATACCTCAAAATTCCACTACCCCCATCACACCCCTTACATCACAACCTACCACCACCACCATCGCTCTAAGCGTATCTCAAACTCTCACCACTCCATCCAACACAATTCCAATCCCACCACCACCACCATTGCGACCAAGCCAAGTAAGCCATTACAATGCTGCATTCAAAGCATACCAACAATTGCTCCAACAATATCAAACAATTTAGCAAGCGCCTATAGCCCCGCACGCTTCTCAAGCTTCACAGCAAAATCAAGCTCAAACATCGCTGCAACAACAACAAGCACAACAAGCGGCACAAGCCCAAGCTTTGTTGCAACAACAACAATGAGCTACACAAGCTACACAAGCCACACAAGCTGCTCAAGCTGCACGAGCTGCACAAGCTGCTCAAGTCGCACAAGCCGCACAAGCTGCTCAAGCTACAAAAGATGCCCAAGATGCCCAAGAACGAGCTCAAGCACAAGCGCAGTACTTCGCACAACAATAAGCAGCCCAACAACTCACATATCAGCAAGCATTAGAGCAATACCAAGAGCAACAAGAAGCAGCACATCAAGCCCTAGCTGATCAACAACAAGCATTGTTGGACCAACAACAACAAGCACAACAACAAGCTCTATTAGCGCAACAACAATAAGATCAACAACAAGCGTTGTTGAAAGCATACATGGCACAACAAGCAAACATTCCACCCATTCAAACACCCACTCCACCCCCCCAGAACACCTTCATTCCACCTCCTGATCCACAATTGGATGTCACCACACAAATAAAATTTCTGTCACAACAAGTGCTTGACCTTCAATCAAGAAGGACACCAAAACCACAAAAAAACCTATGCCCTTATCCATTTGATAGGAGCGTAGAAATGAAACCGTTCCCAAAAGGGTTTGAGATCCCTAAATTTGACAAATATCGTGGAACGGGTAACCCTGAAGATCACATTAGGGAATTCCAAGTACATTGCATGGAGGTGGCTTACGACGAAACGTACTTGATGAGATTATTCCCAAGAAGCTTGGCTGGAAATGCTATTGATTGGTTTTCTCGACTTTCTGGAATCAAAAAATTCCAGGAAATCATAGATGCCTTCATACAGAATTATTCCTTCAACACTCCCATGGAGGTTAGCTTATAGGAATTATCAGCTCTCAAACAAGGGAAAAATGAATCATTCGGTGCTTTCTTACAACGATGGCGATCCAAAGCTAATCGAAGCAAGTGGTCCATGCCTGAAGAGCAAAAAGTGGGAACTATCATTGCGAATCTTGATGGGCCCTTGGCCTTCCACCTCAAAGTGCAAAACATCACCATGTACGACCAGTTGATCCCTAGGGCGCTCAATATCGAACGATCCCTTTCCACACAGGGAGAAACTTCATCATATCAAGAAGGCTGCTCATCATCCAGTTATCATGACAAACCACGAACATGGGAAAAGAATCGTAATGTAACCAACGATGGTGTTGTTGACGCCAAAGTTGTCATTAGTGCCCCACGGAAGAACAATCCAGCATCCCAACAACAACAACACCAAAATACCAATCAAAGCAATCGACAAGTCAATACTGTGGTCCAACCATCCCATAACCAAAACACAAACAACATTGATAATCATGGAGGACCACAGCGAAACAAGTTCTTCCCCAAATGAAAATACACACTCCTTGGGGAACCTGCTGAAGCAATCATGAAAAGATTGGTAGATGAAAAATTGATAACAGTCCCTACACATAATAATTATCAAGAACCATCGGTCAAGCCACCATGGTATAATGAGAATTATCTTTGCGACTTCCAAAAACTCAAGGGACACACGACAAACAAATGCATGAGGCTCAAAAATTTAATTCAAGACCTTATAGATGACAAAATCATAGATGTGGAAGCACCATCAGGAAACAAAGATCTCAAGATTTACACGAATCCGATGCTGAATCATGGCAACAAAGGAAAAAAAGATCAAGACAAAGGAAAAGGGGCTTATAAAAATGTCAACCACACATACGAGGGTGTTGTCGCTTGTTTAGATGAGTTTTGTGGAGTCATCACCATCAAAGGGGCCCAAGCCGATTGTGGAGTCACCACAAGAGGTGGAAAGGTTACCATTGCAGCACCATCCCAACCAAGCAGAAATTCCACATCCAATCCAAGGTCTAACCCTAGTGGCTATAATGTCTTGGATCAATTAAAAAGAACCCCTGCACATATCTCCATCATGGAGTTACTCAAAATCTCATCTGCACACAAAAAGATTCTAGAAGAAGCTTTGGCGTCATCTACTGTCCCCGCAGATCTAGATGCAGAACAATTCCAAGCTATGGTCGCAAGTATCACCACACCTAACATTCTTACATTTTCTAAACAAGACTTCCCCACACAACCATCTCACAACCGTGCACTTCATCTGGAGGTGTACGTAAATAAAAAGAAAGTCAAGAGAGTCTTGGTGGATGGAGGTGCAGGCTTAAATATTTGCTCCTTAAAGCTTCTAAAGAATTTGAACATTTCAGAGGATTCAATTGACAAAGGAAAAGGCATCACAATAAGAGCATACGATGACCAGGAAAGGGTATCCCAAGGCACCATTCAGCTTCCTGTCCAGGTTGGACCCGCCATCATGCAAACCAACTGTCAGGTCTTGGACCTCGATTTACCATACAACATTCTCCTAGGGCGACCATGGATACATGCAATGCAAGCTGTAGCTTCAACCTTTCATCAATGTGTGAAATTCACACATGAAGGTCAAGAGGTTACTATCCATGGAGATCCTGAGCCATTTGCCTACTGCAAAAATCTAGAGGCAAAATACTACAAGATCCCGCAAGTACCCAAGAATGATGAAGGCCCATCAACACCTTATGTGGATCCCGCCACTCTCACTTCTGCGACAGAGACACCCTCCACCCCCGCCATCCCCGCCTTTTCTGATATCAAAGTCATAATACAAGATGATGGTTGTGGAAACTATTCAATGCAGGTATGTGCGGGATCATCGTCAAAAAAGCCCTTATAGAGCAAAAAATTCAGAGAAAAATGGGTGTTAGGAAACTTGATGTAAATATTTGAATAAGTTATCTAAATTATTTCAAAAATATGTAAGAATAGAATTTGTAGAAAATTGAATGTAGTTTCTAAAATACTAGGTTTATTAAAAATAAATAAAATCTATTTGGTGAAAATTTTAAATTTCAATGCATAGTACTTAAATTTCAGGAAAAAATAAGAAGTAGGTGTTTTCTACCACCCTAACCATAATAAAATGATAATATTTTTTGTAATATTTTATATATAAGTAGAGGACTCATGTCGGATGTGATGCATATTTTTTTTGTAATTTTTTCCAAGTAAATAATTAATTATGAATTTTTATTACAACTTTTAGAAAATATAAAAGCTTCGTCTGTTTGACCACCTTAACTTGGTCAAAACTTCATGAAATTTAATTTTCTTTTTTAATCCTATAGTATGTGAAGCATAGAATGTGACACATGTTTGATTCAAAAAATATGATACCGTTTGAAAGTTATAGATGTTTTCAATCAGCCTATTGATCGGGACTTTAGTCGTAATTCTAATAGAAAATGAATAATAATTATTTATTAAATTCAAATTAAATCATAATTTATATTTTTGGAAAGCTGAGAATCTCCTCTAAAAACCCTTTTCGTTTCATTAATTTTGGGTGAAAAAAAAGTCGTCAGCCACATACCCCCATAACATTGCCACTTTTTGGCACACCATGATCCTGCACATACCCACCTAAGAATGCTTTTGTAGTAGGAGAGCTACCACAATCTCCTAGATCAAGAGGATGACCACAATCACAAGAAGCTTCAACATCTCAAGGCCCCTATGAATGAAACCCCACCTTCACAAGTGTAGGAGATCTTGGTCAGGAAACATTAGAGGGGGACCTATCTCATCTCTTCTATCGAGATGATATACCAGCAGTTGAATTGCCTATGGATGAACGAAACAAAGGTATGAAGATGATGCTCTCGATGGGCTATAACCGGAACCAAGGATTAGGCCAAGATAATAACGGGCATATAATACCCATTATACCTGAGAAGCAAATAAAAAATCTTGGCATTGGTCATCCTACTCCTAAGGTAACTGTACTTGGTCGAGGTGCCCATGGTAGACAGAATCGAATGCCTCCTCAGGAATCTGTAACTACTCCACAATCCTCCATGACTTTAGGAATGCCCACTGATTTAACTGAGTCACCAGAAATAGGATTACCTTTGTTGTTTGAGGATACTAATGTCCTTATGATTAGCACCTTGTCTTATGAGTCTGAAAACCAAAGCAATGAAATCCGATTAGTCTATCCCCAACTGATTGATTACGACCAACGAGGACCACCAATTCTTGACATGTTTGAAAATGATGAGGCGCTCTCAGAATTCATGGGACTTAGGGATGGCATTCCATGTGGGGATCATAAGGTAGGTTTTATCATAGAGCTAGATACACATGCATACTATGGAGAAACGATTGAATCCCTCAGTCGCAAAAATAAAAAATTGAGAATAATCTCCAAGTCCTTGAGTGAAAACCACCTCGTGGCACTCTCCGACTCTAAAAAAGTAAAAAGAAAGGACGCATCCAATGGTGAAAACCTCTCTGAGGCACCTGAGGATGGGGGATTCAATCTTCCTCTTACAGCTATACACCAAGAAAAGTCAGCTATGCTAGCAGAAAAGTGCAACCCCATCAATCTGGGAACACAAGAAACTCCTCATATTACATTCTACGCTGAGTCATTATTATGCAAAGAACAGGAGGAGTTGGCTACCTTCTTAAAGGAGAGGAAGATAAATTTTGCGTGGACCTATGCTGATATGCCAGGATTGGATCCAGAGGTAGTGGTTCATCACTTGGTAGTCTATCCTGAAGCTAAACCTGTAAAACAGAAGTTGAGAAAGATGCACCCACAGATTGCTCTATTAGTCAAGATGGAACTCCATAAACTACTAGAGGCGGGATTCATACGAACGATCGCCTACCCTGAGTGGGTCTCCAATCTAGTACCGGTTTCAAAACCAACTGGGGGCATAAGAATCTGTACGGACTTTAGGGACTTGAACAAGGCTTGCCCAAAAGATGATTTTCCGTTGCCTAACATTGATATGATTGTAGACATGACCGCGGGGCATGAGATGCTTTCCTTGATGGATGGATTTTCAGGCTATAATCAGATAAGAATTGCAGAGGAAGACCAACATAAAACATCTTTCACTTGTCCTTGGGGCACATACTGCTGGAACGTAATGCCATTCGGCTTAAAGAATGCCGGGGCCACATACCAAAGGGCCATGACACTAATATTCCATGACATGATCCACAAAACAGTTGAGGACTATGTCGATGACATCCTGGGAAAATCCAAAAAGAGGAAGGATCATATATCGGTCTTGAGTGCTATCTTTGACAGACTAGAAGAATACAAGGTTCGTTTGAATCCCAAGAAGTGTGTCTTTGGCGTACAATCAGGAAAGTTGTTGGGCTACATAGTGTCAATGAGAGGCATTGAGATTGATCCGGCAAAGGTGAAAGCAATACTTGAAATGGAAGCTCCTAGGACATTGAAACAACTGAGAGGTCTCCAAGGCAGGCTTCAGTCAATTCGCAGGTTCATAGCACAATTAGCAGACAAACAAATCCCTTACTCTCACTTACTCCACAAGGGGGTAACGTACAAATGGGATGACAAATGTGAACAAGCCTTCAACAAAATCAAGGAATATCTGTTAACACCTCCAGTACTAAGGCCTCCAATTCAGAACAAACCATTGATCCTTTATATCTCAGCAACTGCAGCAGCCCTTGGTGCTCTCCTAGCACAACATGATGAAAATGGAATAGAAAGAGCCATCTACTACATCAGCCGTACAATGGTGGGCCATGAGTTAAACTATACATTCATTGAAAAAGCTTGCCTAGCAGTGGTGTTTGCATCCCAAAAATTCAGACACTACATGTTGGCACACAAGATCAAACTCATAGCTAAAATTGATCCCTTAAAGTATCTTCTTTCAAAGGCAATGCTTACGGGAAGAATGGCTAAGTGGGTAATGATATTATTAGAATATGACATTGAGTATGTGGAGCGCAAGGCAATCAAGGGATAGGTCATTGCAGACCAACTGGCAGATGCACCTATCTATAAGGAGAACCCACTTGTTTTAGAATTTCCAGATGAATCCATTTTCAACATTGACATAGCTACTCATTGGAAACTATACTTTGATGGCTTCTACACACAACATGGGTCAGGAGCTGGTATCTTCTTCATCACTCCACAAGGGGATTGTATACCAATATCATACAAACTAGCATTCCCTTGTACCAACAACATTGCAGAATACGAGGCTTTAACTATAGGTCTCAGGATAGCAGTACAATGGAACATTATGACATTGAAGGTATATGGAGATTCACAGCTTATCATAAATCAAGTGAACAATGAGGACCAAACAAAGGATGATAAGCTAACTCCATACAAAAGGCTGGTGGAAAATCTCAAGGAATCTTTTGTTGACATCACATTCGAGCAAGTACCAAGAACCAACAACAGAGCAGCAGACGCAATGGCAACTATTGGATCACTCTTAGAGATCCCTCAAAATGTTTTGAAATATGATTTCTTAGTAGAGCAGCTTCTTGTACCAGCATTCAAGGTACCAAAGTCAGAATTTGTGGGTGAAATCATTGGTCCGAATGATCAGTGGTACCAAGACATTTACACATACCTTAGGATAGGTATCATTCCCGCTGATTTGCGTTCAAGCCTTAGACGAACCTTTATCAATAAATCATCTCGTTTTGTCATTTTAGGAGAAACCCTATATCGCAGAAGCATAGAAGGAACCTTAGTAAGATGTCTTAACCCTGAGGAGGCTTCGGTTGCCCTAACTAAGGTGCACAACGACATTTGTGGTTCTCATTCGAGTGGCATGACCTTGTCTAAGAAATTTCTAAGGAGTGGGTATTACTGGCCTACCATGGACAGAGAGGCACATGAATACGTCAAGAAGTGTCTACAATGTCAGCAACAGGGGGACCTCATCCATGCTCCAGCTCAAGAGCTTCATCCAATCGTCACACCATGGCCCTTTTCACAGTGGGGACTCGATCTCATTGGGAAAATCACACCCACCTCATCCAACAGCCACAAATTCATTATAACTGCAACTGAGTACTTCACCAAATGGGTTGAAGCCATACCTATGACCTACATAATAGGAAAGAAGATCTCAAAGTTCATCCTAAACTATCTCATATGCCGCTATAGTGTCCCACAAGCCATTATCTCAGATAATGGGACACCATTCAAAAATCAAGAAGTCCGTGACCTATGTGATAAGTTCAAAATCCAACATCGCTTTTCCACCCCATACTATCCCTAAGGCAATGGCCAAGCAGAAGCTACAAATAAAACCATCCTCAAAATCCTTAAGAAAACAGTCAATGACGCAGGTCGTGACTGGCATTTGTAGCTTAATCCTGCCCTTTGGGCTTATCGAACTAGCATCCGCACACCCACTGGTGCCACACCATTTTCCTTGGTCTACAGATCAGAGGCCATCTTGCCCATTGAGATCGAGCTACCATCCCTCAGAGTATCATTGCAAAACCTCATCACGAATGAGGAGTATCGAGTTTCAAGACTGAATGAGCTGGAACTATTGGACGAGCGACATCTGGATGCTTTAAACCATCTACAAGTGTATCAGAATAGACTGAAAAGGAGCTACAACAAGAAAATCAGAAGCAGAACTTTCCAGGTTGGAGAATTGGTGCTAAAAGAGAATCAGAAGAATGTCTTGAACCCAAATGGCAAGGGAAAGTTTGAACCCAACTGGCTGGGACCCTTTGTCATCATAATTTACAAATCGAGGGCATATCCCACGGTTATCAACGCAGAACCCCTCTGAGACGATAGACCCCATCTCAAAAGTTTATGCCCTAAATATTTCAAGGTATAGAACCAAAAATCCAAAAATTATAAAAGTCTTGAAAAAATGGTTACTTTGAAAACTTTGTAAGCCGAGTCTTGGTGACAACAAAAATCAAAATCAAGAAAAGCGGTAAAAGAAAAAAATCATCCTCTGGTGAAACCATACGGTGGCACTTTGGGCAAGTACAGCGGGTGAGAGCACGGCCAAGCGGGGCACCTTGTGTAAATAAGCACTCTCCATCCATCTTGGTCTCTGTGACTTGCTTTGCATCATTCACTCACCCATCTCATATCATCACATTTCACCCTTCCATCCGCATCTGCACCATAGCTTGGTCTTGCGTTTGTGTCATGATTCCTCCTAAGAGCTACTCGACCCACTTAAAAGGCCAGTCTGTCCTGCTTGTATCGGAGTAGTCTATCGCTTCACGCTGGGGGCATGTTCTCATCAGATCAGATTCGTGTATGATCTTAAGGTCCAGAAAATCAGAAAATCCAAAAAAATCAAAAAATCAGAAAATCCAAAAAAAAGAAAACATCAGAAAATCAGAAAATCCAAAAACATTCAAAACATATCAAAATCCAAAAACAAGTCAAAAAGTCAAAAATAGAGTCGTCTTGTCAAACTACGTTGTCTCTGAGCCTGAACGTAGGCAAGGTTGATCTTTGATTATCCCCCGAGACATTTAGGTCAGTCCTATAGAAGTCCATCATAATAAAATTGACATTTCATCATGTATATCTTCATTTGTAAATTGGTCAAGTTGTCAGTCGAACTACGTGGTCTCTGCGTGTATAACGTAGGCAAGGATAATCTGTTGATCAGCCCCCGAGGCCCCTAGGATAGGTCTTTAGGTTAGTCTCTTGGTCAAAATCTCAGAAAATCTCAAAACATTGGAAAATTGAAAATCAAAACTTTTGAAAATCTCAAAAAAATACCAAAAATAGCCTCAAAAACATTGCAAAACATCAAAAACATCCAAATATTTGAAAAAAATCCATCCGCCTCATCTCGCTTACACTCACGATAATCAATCATCCATAATAAATCATCATCACCCTCAACCTTTGGTAAAACAGTTGGAAACAAGTCTAGCAGTCAAATGTGAAAACCTAAACTGTCAAAATCTCAAGTATAGGTCAGTCAGCAAGCAAGTTGGTCAACTCTTTTCTTAATCAATGGCATTTAAATCATAAATCAATTTCATCATCGTTTGATAAAAGCATGTCCTAGGATATGTTCCGACAATGGGCACTTTTATCAAACCAACCACTTTGGGTAAACAAAACGACATGTCATTAACATGTCCTAGGATCTGTTCCGACAATGGACATTATCTTTTGACAATTAGTTTCGGCTACCATCTTTTGAAACATCATTTCTCTCGGCTAACGGTACGAAGAACATTAGTTTGTATGCTCACTTACTTTATCTTGTTTGATTTGTCTCATTGTGCTCATTCCAAGGACCTCTCAATGATGTCTGAACGAAGGATTTAGAGAGATAGGAATGGGGCAACGATCATTATCTTTTGTCTGTTGTGCTTGTTGGATATCTTTGTAATGTGACCTTGGTCATCGTGCTTTTGTTTTGATGCGTGGCGAAGGTGTTTTAAGTTTCTGTTGACCACATAGAAGGCGCTAAGCCTTCCTATGTTTTTAGTCTGAGATATTTGGAAATATTTGTGAACTATTTTAGACCGGGGTTAAGGTATGTCGGTGTGAACAAGAATGCTCTATCGATTTGTCGGAGTCAAAGTCCATCACACTAGGTACAAGCATGCATCACGGTTCTCAATACCTTGATGCATGCGATGCTTTGCGTGTATTATCAAACATAAGGAAATCTGCCCTTTGAAAATCCCAACTCCACGGAAAGTAGTCATCATCATTTGCATGATCATCTCATTCTTTCATTCTTCTATCACATTCTTCTATCTTTACTAACATTTCTATCCTAATTGGTACATGAAGCTACCCACAGCTAATGAATGTCCATTCATCTACATCAACCACTCCTCTCGCATTTTATCGCGATCTTGATTGGCAATTGGCATTCCCATTCAACATCTCGAGGGGGCAATATACCAGTGCAATTCTTCTCACTGGGGCAATAGCGGGGCATCCAAAAAATCAGATTTTTTTTTATTTTGATCATGACAAGATTATTCTTTGAACCAACGCAACAAGTACATCGCTTCAAAGAGGGGCAAAATGTAGACACGCAAAATGTACAAGTTGACATTGCACATCTAACTTTGATCTACTAACATCGTTTCTTCCTAAATCATCCCTCGGTCTAACTGTTTAATCAAATTCCCCTATCTGATTAAATTCATCAATATTCGTCTCTTAATTAAATAAATCATTTTGTCTAATTAAGTCACTTTCCTTGTTAATTAAATCAATCCATCTAATCTAATTATCCCTATTTTAATTAAATAATTAATTTTATTTAATTAAATCTCTAAAGTCTATCTATTAAATTGAATAAATTAAAATCTTATTTAATTTAATCTTACTTCAATCTCTTTAATTAAATAATCAAAACATGTTTATTTAATTAAACTCATTAAATCATTTCCTCTCTTGTTTGATTTAAATTAATCCAAAAATCTAAGTCAAAATAAGTCAACTCACCTAATCATCATTAAACTAACATAATCATCATTTATTTAATCTAACCATGATTAAATACTAATCTCACCCACTTGCATTCTCTAGATATCTCCATTTGCACAAATAAATCAATTTATTGATTTATTAAATCTTCATTTTCCCTCAACAAAGCATCTTTTGGAGGAATATTCTTCTATTTCAAATTCAAAATTTGAATGACATGTCCTTCCAACATGTCATTTACTCTCTCTTACAAGTCCTTCCAACAAGGCATTTACTTCTTCTTACATGTCCTTGCCTTGAGCCAAGTGGCATTCAATGCAATTTTCTTTCCCCCTCTTACATGTCTTTTCTCAAAATTCAAATTCAAAAATGCATTTATTGGCACATTTGTCAAAACTTGCTCATTCCTCATCCAATCACATTTGGACAAGTGGCATTTTGCCATTGGCCAAATCTTTGTCCCACATTGCTCTATTTTGGCTTTGTTTCCATTTCAACATTCTATAAATAGAATGCTTCACCATGCATTTTATCATCCACAATTATGCAAAGTTATTATGCACAAATATCTCTCAAATTCCATCCATCTTCTTAACTAGTTTATTGCAGATTTTGGAGCTCATTGAGGGACTTATCAAGTGGATCAATCATCTTCAATCAACATTTTCATTCAAGGAGTTGGGAAAGGGCAAATCTCCACACACCTATTTGCACCAACTCCCCCATGGGATCAAGTGTTTGCATGCTAAATTAGGATTTCATATTTCCATTATGTTCTTCATTGTTTTCTTTGTTCTATTTCCTATTTTTAGCTTTGTGAATGGATTTCATGGGGAATCCTCGTTCATGCTTACAAAATAACTTTCTAACGTTGTTTGTTGTTGTGTTTCTGTAGGCACTTCGAATTAGGGGTTCACAAAAACGTAATAGAAGGATGATGCAGAACAAGCCGTAAAGATCCTAGTGGATGGAACGTGCTAATTTACACAAGGCGTTTGTTTTATAGGTTTTCACCAAGGTACTTGCCCAAAGTGCCACCAAAGTGGTTTTCACTAGAGGATGATTTTTCTCTTTACTGTTTTCATGATTTTTTGATTTTTTGGATTTTCACACATTTTTTTATTTTTTTGTTGTCACCAAGATGCCTGTTTGCCAGGTTTTCATCAGGGTAACCATTTTTTCGGGACATTTTTTTATTTTTTGGTTCTATACCTTGAAAGATTTAGGCATAATTTTTTTTTAGATGGGAGCTATTCATGGGCTCCTACAGAGGTTCCCCTTTGGGTGTTGATAACTGATATGCCTCTGACTTATAGCTTGTTGTGATAACAAATGGTCCTAACCAATTGGGTTCAAATTTTCCTTTGCTATTTGGATTTAAGACGTTCTTCTAATTTTATTTTAGCACCAGTTCTTCAACTTGGAATGTTCTGCTTTTGATTTTCTTGTTATAGCTCCTCTTGAGTCTATTTTGATAGACTTGCAAATGATTTAAAGTGTCTATACGTCACTCATCTAGTAGCTCCAACTCATTCAGTCTTGATACTCGGTATTCTTCATCTGCTATTAGGTTTTGTAGTGACATTCTTAGTGACGGGAGCTCAATCTCAATGGGTAGTATGGCTTCCGATCCATAGACCCGGGAGAAGGGGGTGGCGCTAGTGGGTGTGCGGATGTTGGTTCGGTAGGCCCAGAGGGCAGGATTGAGCTGCAAATGCTAGTCATGACTTGCGTCATTGATTGTTTTCTTTAGGATCTTTAAAATGATTTTATTTGTGGTTTCTGCTTGGCCATTGCCTTGGGGATAGTATGGGGTGGAGAAACGATGTTGGATTTTGAATTTTTCACACAAGTCGCAGACATCCTAATTCTTGAATGGTGTTCCATTATCTGAGATAATAGCTTGGGGAACACCGTATTGACATATGAGATAGTTTAGGATGAACTTTGATATCTGCTTCTTGGTTATATATGTCATGGGTATGGCTTCGACCCAATTGGTAAATTACTCAGTGGTGGTTATGATGAACTTATGACCATTAGATGAAGTGGGAGTGATTTTTTCGATGAGATCAAGCCCCCATTGTGAGAAGGGCCATGGTGTAATGATGGGATGGAACTCTTGAGTTGGAGCATGGATGAGGTCCCCATGCTGTTGACATTGTAGACACCTTTTGACGTAGTCGTGTGCATTTTTCTCCATAGTGGGCCAATAATACCCCATCCTCAATAGTTTCTTGGCCAAGGTCATTCCACTCGAGTGTGAACCACAAATCCCATTATGCACCTCATTTAAAGTAGTCAAGGATTTTTCAGTATTAAGGTAGCATAATAAGGTTCCCTCTATGCTTCTACGATATAAGGTATTTCCTAGGATGACAAACCTAGAGGATTTTTTAATAAAAGTTCTTTTTAAGCTTGAGGGTAAGTCAACAGGTAAGACACCTATTTGTAGGTAGGTATAAATGTCATGGTACCAGGGATCTCTAGGACCAATGATTTTGCACACAAATTCTAATTTTGGTACCTCAAATGCAGGCACGAGAAGATTCTCTACCAAGAATTCATGTTTTAGGATGTTGCAAGGGATTTCCAATAAGGATCCAATTGTTGCCATGGCGTCTGCTGCTCCGTTGTTTGCTCTAGGAATTTGTTTGAATGTGATCTCGATGAAGGATTCCTTGAGAGTCTCCACCAGTTTCTTGTATGGAGTGAGCTTATCATCCTTAGTTTGGTATTTTCCATTCACTTGATTTATTATCAACTAGGAGTGTTTGTATACTCTGAGGGCCATGATGTGCCATTGTATTGCTATTCTGAGACCTATGGTTAAAGCCTCATATTCTGCAATATTGTTGGTGCAGGAGAATGCTAATTTATAGGATCTAGGTATGTAGTCCCCCTGTGGGATGATAAAGAAGACACCGGATTCTAATCCATGTTGCGTGTATGAGCCATCAAAGTAAAGTTTCCAATGGTCAGCTATGTTGAGATTGAAGATGGATTCATCTGGAAACTTTGAGATGAGATGATTCTTTGAATAGATTGGTGCTTCCGCAAGCTAATTTGCGATGACTTGGCCTTTAATTGCTTTCCACTCCACATATTCAATGTCATACTCTTATAGTATCATGAACCATTTGGCCATTCTTCCAATGAGCATTGCTTTTGATAGTAAGTACTTGAGAGGGTTGATTTTGGTGATGAGTTTTATTTTGTGTGCTAGCATGTAATGTATGAATTTTTGTGAAGATAAAAACTACTGCTGGACATGCTTTCTCAATGAATGAGTAATTTAAATCATTCCCAACAATTGTTCTACTGATATAATATATGGCCCTTTCTGTCCCATTTTCGTCATGTTGAGCTAGAAGAGCACCAAGGGCTGCTATTGTTGTTGACACATAGAGAATTAATGGCTTTCTTGGGATTTGTGGAATGAGGACCGGTGGTGTAAGCAAATATTCTTTGATCTTATTGAAGGCTTCTTCACACTTGTCATCCCACTTGTACACTACTCCCTTGTGAAGTAGGCGAGAGTATGGATTTTGTTTATCTGCCAATTGTGCTATGAATCTTCAGATGGACTGAAGCCTGCCTTGGAGACCTCTCAATTGTTTCAATGTTTTTGGTGCCTCCATCTCAAGGATTGCTTTTACCTTAGCAGGGTCTACCTCGATACCTCTCATTGACACTATGTATCCTAGCAACTTTCCTAATTGTACGCTGAAGACACACTTCTTTGGATTTAATCAAAACTTGTATTCCTCCAACCTATCGAAAATAGTACTCAAGGTTGCTATGTGATCCTTCCTCTTTCTAGATTTGGCTAGTATGTCATCGACATAATTTTTGACAGTTTTATGGATCATGTCATGGAAGATTAATGTCATGGCTCTTTGGTATGTTTCTCCTGCATTCTTAAAGCCAAATGGCATCATATTCCAGCAGTAAGTTCCCCATGGACAAGTAAAGGCTGTTTTGTGTTGGTCTTCTTTAGCAATCATTATCTAGTTGTATCCTGAGAAACCGTCCATTAGGGAAATCATTTCGTGTCCTACTGTCATGTCTACAATCATGTCAATGTTGGGCAATGGGAAATTGTCATTTGGACACACTTTGTTCAAGTCCCTAAAGTCTATGTAGATTCGGATGCCCCTATCGGGTTTTGAGATAGGAACCAGGTTTGATACCTATTCTGGATAGTTGATTGGTCTAATGAATTATGTGTCCAGTAGCTTCTTCAATTCCATTTTGACTAACAGGGCGATCTGAGGGTGCATTTTCTTTAGTTTTTGTCGGACATGCTTTGCTTTAGGGTACACGACTAGATGATGAACTACAATCTCCAGATCAAGCTCAAGCATATCTGCATAGCTCCATGCAAAATTAACTTGTCTTTCTCTCAAGAAGGCTGCTAGGAGCTCTTGTTCCTCTGATAGTAATGACTCTGCATAGAATGTGATGTGCAGGGTCTCCTCTTTTCCTAGATTAACTGGATTGCATTTTTCTACTAGGACTGCTAATTTTTCCTAATGAAGAGCTCTGAAAGGAAGATTGAATCCCCCATCCTCAGGCATCTTAGAGAGGTTTTCACTGTTGGATCCATCCTTTCTTTTTACTTTTTTTGGGTCAAAGAGTGCCACAATGTGGTTTTCACTCAAGGACTTAGATATTATTCTTAATTTTTCACTTTTTGCGACTGAGGGATTCAATCGTTTCCCCATAATAGGCCTGTGTATCTAGCTCAATGATGAATCCTGCTTTGTGATCCCCACACAAAATATTATCCCGTAGTCCCATGAATTCTGAAAGCACCTCATCATTTTCGAATGTGTCAAGAATTGGTGGTCCTTGTTGGTTATAATCGATGAGTTGTGGGTAGACTAGATGGATTTCATGGTTTTGGTTTTTAGACTCATAAGATAGGTTGCTAATCATGAGAAGGGTGGTATCCTCAAAGAGCCTAGGTACATTGGTTATGGGAACCTCATCATCACTGCTACTACAAACATTAGTTATGTCAAAAGTAAAATTATCTATGACACAACTAGTGGATATAGGTAAGCAAAGTTCAACTGGTGTTGGTTCACGGGGAGTCTTGACTGCTTTAATTGGGGGACCTCGTCTACGTATGGTTATACTTGAAGGGGTACATCCGAGGCCAAGATTTCTCATTCACATCTCAGGAATGAGGGGTATTATAAGCCCATTGTTGTTTTTCCCTAGTTTCTAGTTTATGTCATAGCCCATTGCGAGCATCATTTACAAACCTTTACTTATGTCATCCATTGGTAGATTAGCTGCTAGTCTATTATCTTGGTATAGGAGATGAGATGGGTCCTCCTCTATGAATTCTCGACCGATATCTCCCCAATGTCTGAAGTTGGGATATTCAGGGGATTTTTGGGAAGTGGAGGCTTGATTTGATTGCAGGCATCCTCGTGATCTAGGAGATTGTGGTAACTCTCCTAACACAAAGGAATTTTTTGGGAATCATATAGTTTCTGAAACCGTTGTCTTGGATGATGACTTTGATATCAAAGATGGTGGGGATGGCGGGAATGATAGGTGTCTCTGTCACAAAAGTGGAGGTGAGAGTGGCCGGATCAATGTACAGTCTTGATGGGCCTTCATCTTTTTTAGGTAATTGAGGTATTTTGTAGTATTTTGCCTCAAGGATTTTGCAATAGGATAATGGTTTAGGATCCCCATGGATGGTGACCTCTTATCCTTCATATGTGAATTTGACACATTGATGGAAGGTTGATGCTACTGATTGCATTGCATGGATCCATGGACGTCCTAGGAGAATGTTATAAGGCAAGTCAAGGTCCAGGACCTGACAAGTAGTTTCCATGATAGATAGCCCTACTTGAATAGGGATTTGGATTGTACCTTGGGACACTCTTTCCTGATCATCATATGCTCTGATTGTAATACCTTTGCCTTTGTTGATGGAATCCTTTGATATTTTTAGGTTCTTAATGAGCTTGAGGGAAAAAATATTCAAGCCTGCACCTCCATCCACCAAGACTCGCTTGACTTTATTTTCTTGCACTGGGGCCTCTAAATGGAGTGCATGGTTATGAGATGGTTGACCAGGAAAATATTGGTTGGAGAATGTAAGGAGATTTAGGGTAATGATGTTTCCGACCATAGCTTGGAATTGTTCTGCATCAAGATCTGCGAGGATAGTGGATGAAGCCAACACTTGCTCAAGGATTTTCTTGTGGGTGGATGAGATTTTTAATAACTCCATGATGGAGATTTGTGTTGGGGTTCTTTTTAGCTGATCAAGGACATTGTAACCATTGGGAACAGATCTGAGTGCAAGTACCTTGTTTGGCTGGGATGATCCTACAATGGTAATTTTTCCACCTCTTGTGGTGACTCCACAATCGATATGGGCTCCCTTGATGGTGATGGTAGCGCAATAGTCATCTAGGGATGCGACGAAATGGTCAAACACATGATTCACATTTTTGAAGGTGTCATTCCCCTTATCAATGTTATTGTTCCCTTTATTGTTATGGTTAGGCATCATATTCATGTATATTTTGAGATTTTGATTCCCTGTTGGTTCTTCCACATTTATGGTTCTTTGATCAATGAGGTCTTGGACTAGGTTCTTTAACCTCATGCAATTGTTAGTGGTGTGCTCTTTGATTTTATGGAAGTCGCAGAGCTGATTTTCGTTGTACCAAGGAGGTTTTACATTTGGTTCTTGGTAGTTCTCATAGGTGGGAATCTTGATGAGGTTTTCGTTTATTATTTTCTTCATGATGACTTCAAGTGGTTCCCTAAGGGCGGTGTACTTCCACTTGGTGAAGTTCTTGTTTCACTAGGGCGGTCCCATTTGATCATTGACGTTATTAATTGCTTGATTGTTTGGTTGTTGTGTTGTGTTCACTGGATGGTTGTTTTGATGATGGTTTTGGATTTGTTGTTGTGGTGCAAGTGTGTTTTCCGAGCGGCATTGATGACAACTTAGGCATCAATGACACCATTGTTGGTAACATTTTTGTTTCTTGCCCATGTGCGAGGTTTGTCATTATAGCTTGTAGATAGGCGATTGTTTTGTTGTTTGGGATGTGAAGTTGATCCTCTAGGTTGTATCATAAGGGCTTGTTCGATGCTAAGCACCTTGGAAATCAGCTAGTCATATGTGGTGATCCCTTGGACCTTGAGGTGGAATGCCAAGAGGCCGTCAAGGTTGGATATGATAGTGCACACTTGTTGTTCCTTGGGCATGACCCATTTGCTCCAATTGGCCTTGGATCGCCATCGTTCTAGGAATGAAGTAAATGATTCATTCTTACCTTGTTTCAGAGCCGATAGTTCCTCTAGACTGGCATCCATGGTGATATTGCATGCGTAGTTTTTGATGAATGCATCTATGATTTCTTGGAATGTCTTGATGCCTATAGGTAGGCGAGAGAACCATTCCATGGCGTGGCCAGCCAAACTCCTAGGAAATAGCCCCATCAGATAGGTATCATCATACGCAACTTCCATGCAATGAACCTGGAATTCCTTGATGTGCTATTCAGGGTTTCTCATCACATGGTACTTTTCAAACTTGGGGATCTCTTGAAAATCCCTTTGGGAATGGTTTCATCACAAGGCTCCTGTCGAATAGATAAGGACACAAGTTGTTGGGTGTTTTCATGGTTCGCCCTGATTGAAGGTTGATCACTTGTTGTGAGAGTAATTTGATTTGTGTTGTGACATCATTTTATGAATTAGGGGGTGGGATGAAAGTGTTATGAGGTGGTTCACTTGTTGATGGGATGGGTGGATTGGTTGATGTGTTGATTGGTGGTATTTACACATTCTGCTGAGCCATGTATGCTTGTACTTGTTGTATAAACAATGCTTGTTGTTGGTCTTGTTGCTGCTGTGCCAGGATTTCCTGTTGTTGAGCCTGTTATTGTTGTTGTTGTTGTGCCAAAAATGCTTGTTGTTAAGCTGCTAATTGGGTTGTTTCCTGTTGTTCTTGATATTGTTTTAGCGTTTACTGATGTGCTTGATATTGCACTGCTTGTTTTTGTGCTTGTGCTTATTGCGCTTGGTATTGGGCTTGAGCTTGAGCATGTGCTTGAGCTCATGCCCGAGCTTGAGCCTGAGCTTGAGCCTGAGCTTGAGCTTGAGCTTGTGCTTGTGCTTGAGCCTGAGCTTGAGCTTGTACTTGACATTGTGCTTGAGCTTGTGCAGCTTGTTGTTGTTGTTGTTGTTGTTGTGATAAGATTTGGGCTTGGGTAGCCTGTTGTGCTTGTAATGCGGCTTGGGCAACTTGAGCAGCTTGACCAACTAGTTGCATGGCTTGTTGTTTTTGTACTTCCAGGAATGCATTTTGATAGGCAACTTGTTGAGTTGCTTGGAATGCAATAATGTATTGGCTTGATGTGTTGGAGCTTGGTGGTGGTGGTGGTGGATTTAGAATGGTGATTGTTGTGGTGGTGAGAGTCGTTGTTGTGTTGATGATTGGGGTTTGATTGGTAGATGGTACGATTGATGCAGTTGGTCCTTGAGAGACCATGTTTTGAGATGTTAGGGGGGTAGTTGATGATGTGAGGGTGGTGGTATGTGTTGTCGGGGTGGTTTTCATCTGTTGTTGCGATGTTGATGACAATTTTTGAGAGTTTGGCATAATGCTTTGATTGATATTCAGGATGTTGGTTTGATTTTGATTGATATTTGGTAAAGGTGGAAGCCCTAAGCCAAGAAGTGATGTGGATGATGATGGAAATGGTGGAAGTGGTGAAAACATGAGAGATGTGATCTCTTGAGGAAATAGTGTAGTGTCAAAAATTCCCCTTGGTCTGAACATGTCACCCTCTCCTTGCGAGGTTATGGGGAGAGAGGTTTGGGGTGTTGTGTGGAATGATGATGATGATGGGTCATTTGGATCATGAAAGGTGAGAGGGACATATGTATGTAATGGATTTTTGGGTATGGTTTGTCCCAAAATGGTGTTTGCATTCAAATCTTGATTGTTAACAAGGGGGTGTGTTTGTATGGCATTGAGAAATGCACTTCCCTTGTTAACACTAGGTTAAGTTGGAGTAATGGATGATGTGATTTGTGGGATTTTTTGAATGATACTTTGGGATGGGGGTGTATATGAGATGGGGAGTGTGGATGAAATTGGAGGCATGACCTCTAAGGATGGTTCCACTATAGAGCTCACATCAAAATCAGAACGTAGTTTAGCCCCTTGCTTTGATAATTCGAGCATGTATAGTGAAGGGTTGAGTCTCATCATGATATTGATAATCTTATGGTTCTTTGGATTTTGAATCATTTCAGTGATTTCCTCGTGTGACATTCCAAAGGGATTATTGGTAAGATCCTCTACTTCCTCTTGAGGGTTTTGTGATGATGTAGGAAAGTTGATTAGAGGATTACTTGATTCAACGTGATTTGTTTCAAAATTTGTTTGAATTAGGTCACTTGTAGTGGATGTTTCTTTGTTGGCTTCCATGTTCCTCTTGTGTTGAGATCTAGTTTGCACCATAAAATAAGGATCAATTTTTGAAGAATATAGGAGATGAATCTCTAATTATTTGGATTGATCTAATCTTAGGCATAAAAAGAGAAATTTTAGGATGTTTTTCAAGGATCAAAGGTGATATGATGGGGATGATGTAAAAGATGGATGATGTGGATGTTTAAACTTTTGAGAAATCTTGAGGGGATGGTAGACCTTTAAGGACTTTTTGGATTGACCTTGATTTTATTTTTGGTTTGCTTTGCTTTTGGATTTATGAACAAATAGACCCTAAGATGTTGGATGATTATCTAAGAGGTAGATTTGCTCAAAGGATGAATATTTGAGTATGTGTAGGGAGATGGATGCATCTACCCACACCTGTTTGAAAAGAAGATGATAATTTAACCAAGCTTATGAAGAAGGATGCATCTACATATACCTAGCTAAACAAGATGGTTTGATAATTTTGACTAAGCATATGCAAAATGATGTATCTACACATACCTAGCCAAAGATGATTTGATGTTTTGATTCAAAGATTTCAAGGATTTTGCTTGATGATTTTTTATTTTTGCAAAAAAGCCTAGCATGGAGGATAATTTCAAGATTTTTCAAAAGATGATGGTGAGGTGATTTTGGTTTGATGTTCAAGTATGAATAAAAAAGTTTTGATTTTGATCCTAGGATGTACCTAAAAAGACACTTGTTTAGTAGACCTCGGTATTGAAGAACATGCGATACTTCTAAAGACCTCTATAAATAAGAAGTGGTTCAAACTGAGCATACATCTCTGGATTGTTCAAAGGAATGAGTCTATAGAACCTTGTGAATTTTTTTCTTATTTTGATATGTTTCTTTTGATCGCACTTCCTAATGTATTTCTTGATGGCCTTTTGAGTGTGACTCCTAAATTTTGAACTTTTGCTCAAGGACTTTTGTTTTGGGATTTTTGACTTTCTTGGAAATCATGAGGAACTAACACATGTGTGAGAGCAATTTTTTTTTTATCTTTGCTTAATAATTTTTTTTAAACCAAAAACACTTCTTTGATTAGTTTTCCAAACTAGATGTCCAATGTCCCAATTTCTTTGAATCCCACAAAGTATGTTATGTGGAATTTTGATGAAATCAAGGCAAGGGTTACCTATTGTTTAACTTTAGTAGGCAAATTGAGATGTAAATCCAAGTGTTTAGAAACCTATAAGGATAAAATCCCAAGGGCAAGCAATAACACATGGATTTGGTCAATTGTATTTGACTCCTAAAGGGTTTGAAATTTTGATGATGATGTTAAATGTTTGTTTCCAAATGTTTTCGAACAAGCAAAGGGTTTTGTAACCAAGAACAAGCACAACCTTATGGATATGCAAGACTATATTTGTTGAGTCCCCCACTTGGAAAAGTCCAACTACACTTATCTTTAGTGAATGGTTAGATGCTTTACCCCATTGGATCCCCTCCACGACACTCACTTATATGGGGCAGCCAAGCATCAACACCCATGAAACTCCCATGGCATGCTTTCCATTTCTACTAAAGGCCGTAAAAGTGTGGGGTGGCTTCAAAACAACTGTTCTTGCACCAACAAATAGATAAGGTTTTTTGGCCTTTCTACAACAACGGTTTTAATTCGGACTTTCCATTCGTAGGAGTTGACCCAATGTGGTGGGAGACCATTGCTTCCCTTCTTGTTGGAGCCAACTGTGTGATACTGGCATTTATTCCAATACCCACATTTATATCCTGGCTAGAAATACTCTTGGGTTTAGAGTGTTACTGGTTGAGTCGTTCCCTTGGTTGAGTACTTTTTCCCCACGGTAGGCCCTCTAAGATAAACAATAGCGAGTAAAATAGTTCGATCAACCTTCGTTTAGAAACAAAGGGAGAACACATGCAATAGGTTTACTCACACTCACACAATGTTTTGTTCAATTTTAATCCCAAAATGAAATGTGGAGGTGTCACTTTATCCCACCCTAAGACCATCAAAAAACCTTTTGATTCTCAAGATTTCCATGAGGCACGAGAGAAGTGCATACGTCTTTTCGATGGCGTTAGTTTGAGTAAGCAATCACAAAACAAAGTTGCATATGTTCTTTTTAATCCAACAAAAGCAATACTGATTTCTCTTTATAGCACCAAATGAAGTGTGAGAATTTTCCTTGTTCAATTATTAGCCCCAAACAAAATCTAGTGAGTTTGCGTCCTAAAGTTCATTTTAAGCTCCTTTTGTAAAAAGAACTTAAAAAATTATTTTTAGAGCCCAAAATAAAACTAGTAAGTCCTAAGCATGAAAGATAGCAAATTTTTCCTTAAGAGGAATAGTGAATCCTCTAAGAGTGTTGAACAAATGCTAGAGTGTTTAAAAACACTTGGTATCACAAAATGAGGTCATCATGCTTCTTTTCCTCTTC
The DNA here is from genome assembly GCA_007258455.2 of Sequoia sempervirens. Taxonomy (NCBI): domain Eukaryota; kingdom Viridiplantae; phylum Streptophyta; class Pinopsida; order Cupressales; family Cupressaceae; genus Sequoia; species Sequoia sempervirens. The sequence continues at coordinate 137,946 of VDFB02058296.1, forward strand.
ACCTTCAATCAATCCAACCTACAAGAAAATCAGTTAGATTCTACAAGAATAGAGGTCAAGAAAGTAGAAAATAGACCAAATAGCAAGAATTTGATAAAAAGCATGTGTTATAAATAAATTTTTACTTTTTACTTCCCTCCAGCGGTGCAATCCATGAAGGCATCACAGTTTGAAATCACTAGTGGTGTTGTATAGTGGTGCTTACCAATCAACGTCGCTTTGTAGCTAGACTAGTGAGCACGAAGGTGTCACTATTTTGATCAGCGGTGTAGTTTGAATTTTGAAAAGATTCCAATGAGCCAAAAAGATTCAGCGGTGTTTGAAAATTTGAATTATGGGCAGGAAGTATGGAGCTTCATAGTTTAAAATTTACAGCGGTGTGATATGGTGACGCTAGGTTCTCAGTGGTGCTAAATAGCGATGCTAGGCTTGCAGCGGTGGAGTTTTCTATAAACACACAAAAAATATGGAATTTTCTCAAAAAACATGATTTGATCTTCTAGTTTGCCCTCCTTCTAGCGCCAAAATGTGAACCAATATCCTATACCTGCAAGAACACAACAAATAAACACATTAATAAGATCAAATGCAAGTTAGAATAGAGATTCGTCAAGAAATCTAAAATGTAAGAGAAAATGAATGAAATGAAGAATATAACAAACTTAATACAAAGATATCAAATCCTATTCTAAAACAAAGCAAACTCTTAATATCTTGAGGGAGTTAGTGCCAATTTGATGTGAAAATTGGCCCTTTCCCAACTCCAATGATGTGATGAAGATGATTTGATGAAGATTGTGATCCATTTTGTTGAAGATTGATGAATGCTCCAAGACAAAATCTACATAACCTAACTATGAAACTCAATAAGATGGATGAGGATTGCTATGAATTTGAGTATAGTAAGTTTACTCAAGTTGTGGATGATAGAAATGAAGATGAGCCTCTTATTTATAGAATATCAAGTTGAAGAGATGTCTAAAATGGAGCAATGTGGGACTAAGAATCAACAAATGGAAAGATGCCACTTGTCAACATGTGAATGGATGGAGGATGTGCAAGTTTTGAAGAATGTGTCAATAAATGCATATATTTGAAATTTGAAATTGTTGAAATGCCATGTAAGAGGGAAAGAAGGAGCATTGAATGCCACTTGGCTCAAGGAAAAAGACTTTCAGGTGGAGTAAATGCCTTGTTGGAAGGACAAAGTCCACTTGGATTTTTTGAATTCAAATTTGAGGAATATTCCTTTATTATACCTTTTGAGAGAAAATAGAGATTTAATAAATGAATTAAATCTATTTTCATGTCCAAGTTACAAAAGCTAGAGGATGGGACATGAGAAGAGATTAAATTAATCAATGCTAATTAATTTAATGAGAGATCAAAATGATGTGACGTATTGATTTAAATCAAACATGAGAAGAATATTTATTAATTTAATCAAATAAATGTATTCGATTAAATGGTTAGACCGAGCGATGATTTAGGATGAAACGGTGTTAGTGGTCGGGATCAGATGCACAATGTCAATTAGTATATTTTACTTGTCTACAAATATAATACTCTATTATGAACCCAAAAAAAAGTGACTATAATATAATAAAAAAATTGAATTCAATAATGTTGGCCCACAATCCTTTACATACAAAATAATGTAATTTATGAAATGAGAAAAGAAATAGAATCAAAAGGCATATGGAAGTAATTTTGTTATATTAAGTATAGAGTAAACATAAGATATAGACCAAAAGAGTATCAGATCCAACTATATATCAGTCACCACCCCCCTGTACAATTGCAAAAAATGATTTCCCCATTTATAAAAATACCCAACCCAAATAATAACATCACATAAGCCCCACCTATACAATTCTTTACAAAATAACAAAATGGATCACCATTAGATAATCAGAGTAGCAAACTTCCAAGGTAAACCTGCAACAAAATATCACTAATACAATAAAATATAGTGTCAGACTGTATACAAGCTAGCATTATACAACACTTATGATTATTACAAAAATAGAAAGGATATGAAGGAGTTTGAAGCAGATAGCCATTGATTCCTTGGAACATCATTTCCATTGCGTAATGCCAATAGGGCTTTAGCTACATTCTACTCATCAGTGGAAGGCTATACAACCTAGTACCTATTATCCTCTCTCCTAATCTGGCCACCTGCTATGTCACGCCTAAAAGCACTGAGGGCTCTCATAAAAATATCTACCCTTGGATGGCCCTCTGGCCACATGTGTCCATAAAGGGCCTCCATAATATCAATAGTAACCTATCCATTTTCAAGGTAGTGCCAAAGTTTGTCCTTGGAAAGTTCCACAATGATATAAATCTGCATGACAACATTGTGGAAGATGAGTCTTCTATAAGACTCAGTAAGCATCCTCCTTTTCTCTTGAAATTTGTCCTCATTTCTAGCCTTCCAAATGGACCAAAGAATAATAGAAGAAAAACATAACCAGAATAATGCGATAGTTTTTCCCATTTTTGAATTTTGAAAAAGAACCTTTTTAGGAAGAGTTTGTCTATTAGTGTCCCAAATATCTTGATTATCACAGAACATTTCCAAAATTTCTTTAGCAAAAATGCAATCAAAGAAAATGTGTTTAATTGTTTTTGGAGTTCTACAGAGATTGCATATATCAATATCATCAGAATTAGTTATGTATGACAGCCTTTGCAAGATAAGCAACCATCTAAAACAAGCAATTTTTGCTTCCAGCTATTTGCGCCAGTTAAAATGAAAAATTGATTTCCAATAGTTTTTTATTCTAGTTAACCTTCCATATCTGATTTAGATGATCTGCCAAATCAATATGTTATGTGAGCATAGAATACATCTCTTTAACCTTTGTTTTTTGTATATTATTACCATTTTTCCACTGAAAATCCAAGTATTGAGTTTTATCATCTTTATATATGACAGGAAATTGCAATTTATTACAGGCTTCCTTGAGAACTGAGTAGGTCCTCCAATTAGTAGGAGGGATGTTATATTCTATGCATAAATCATTCCAGTCTTTGAGTCCGCCATCTTTCAAAATATGTTTAAAACACTGGATACCTTTGTAGGCCCAACTCTTAGCAGAGCAACCCTGAATTAAGGCCAAGGGTTTCCCCTTATGCTTAAGATTCCACCAAATAGATCTATTGATTTGAACGGTCCCATTTCCCCCTGAGATAAAGTGACAGTTCGTGAGTCGAGACTTCATTATTTCCCATGCATCCCAAATAGTCTTAAAGACATTAGAACCAACAGGTAAGATGGGTTCCTTCCTACTAAGGATATCACTGAAAGGTAAGGACTTCCAGGCTTTAGCATGTTTAGGAGTAGCAACACTGATATTTTATGTAACCAACACCTTCTAGGGCTCCTCACCCTCAAGGGCACCAAGAACCCATTTTGCAGCCAATGCAATGCCCTGTAATCTAAGATCTTTTAAACCTAGACCTCTTTTAGCTTTTTCTAGCGTACACCATTCCCACTTCACTGAGTGTTGTTTCCTTTTACCTTTACCATCATACCAAAGAAAAGCCCTTATCTTTTTCTAAATTTTAGTAATTTGATAAGAATTAAAAAACCACATTGAAGCAAAATAAATACTATAGGAAGATAATATCTTTTGACAGATTTGAATTCTCCCAGTGAGTGATAAAAATAGTCTATTCCATTTGGAAATATTTCTTTCAATCTTGTCTCTAACCCAATGCCACATTTCCTTAATATTAGGTTCAACAACAAATGGAATGCTAAGATATCTCATAATCTTTTATGGGCCTCCCCATTGGAGACCAAACTTACTAATCCAATTAGGAGCAACCTTTATCCACCCCAAGAGATGAGATTTAGAGGGACCAATTTTGGCTCTTGAAGTGAGACAAAAAACATCCAACTTACCTAACAAATTTGATAAGTTGGGCTCTTCCAAGCATAGAAGAATTGATGTGTCATCTGCAAATTGGAGGTTAAGGAGATCATTTGCATCAGGCAGTCTAAGACCTCTGATTCTCGAAATGGTTGAGTTTTCCCTTAACACATAATGTAGGGCATTTGAAGCAATTACAAAGAGAGCCGGGGCAAGAGGACACCCTTGCCATATAGATCTTTCAAGAATAATTTCCTGGGATGGGACTCCATTAACCTCAACTTGCACATTGGAATCACAAAAAAGAGTTTTGACCATATGAAAAAAAGAATTAGGAAATCCAAAGGCTTTTAACATTAGTAAAACAAAACCCTGGCACTCAATTTTTTCATATGCTTTTTCAAAGTCCAACAAGAGCATTGCAACATTTTGGCCAGTAAGTTTTGCTGGTTCAAGGCCTCCAAACTAGTGATTAGATTTTCAAGAATGTATCTCCCTTTAATAAATCCAATCTAGGTGGAGTTAATGATTGAAGGGACAACAAGGGCCACTTTGTCAGCCAAAATCTTAGCAAGAATTTTGTATGAGACATTAAGTAATTTTATAGGTCTCCAATTTTTAACCAGGGTTTTGTCTCCTTCCTTAGGGATCAACTTGATCAACCCCCTATTGATTTGGCTACCAAGAGTTCCCTTTTCAAAATCTTCCTTGTATACAAGAAGAAGGTTGTCACTAACCCAGTCCATAAATTTTTTATAGAATTTTGCAGGGAGGCCATCAACTCCTGGATATTTATCATTTTTAAGGGAGAGGATAACCCTTTGGATTTCTTGCACAGTGGCATTCTTTCCAAGCTCATTTTCCATATCTGAATTCACCTTTTTAGGTATAATCTTTTCAATATGTTGTCTTGCCTGGAGAGAGGCATCAGTCTCACCATCAAAGGAGAAGAGAATTTTATAAAAAAGGAAAAATTGAGTCGGTATTTCCTCCTAACTATGTAAAGTTGCATCATTGATAGTAAGGCAATCAATTTTCTCCCTGGCCTGTTTCTCTTTTATATATCTAAAAAAGAATTTAGTGCCCTTATCTCCATTTTCAAGCCAATTCATTTTTGCTCTGACCCTTAGATCGAGCTGATTTTGGTACTTTGAAATTTCCTAAGGGACTTCTTGGCCAAAATCACCCTGTTTGTGAGCTCTTCATCTCTAGGGTTCAATTGCAGATCAATCTCAGCTTGAAGGAGTTTATCTTGAAGGAGGGACTCCTCCTTTTGGCGGTCCTTGGCTTTCTTTTTCCCAATGGTTTGGAACAATGCTTTCCAACCTTTAGTATTTAGGTTCCATCTATCCCTATGAGAGATATTTCTTTACAACCATTTGTTAATATGTCTTAAACAAAAGATGGCATTTCTGTAATCAGTGTCTTTAAGGAGAGACGTATGAAGACAAAATCCACAATTACCTTTGGCAACCTTAGGAGCACCCTGTTTAAAACAAAATTTGGCTCTTATCGGGTGATGATCAGAGAGGGAAAAGGGGGAGACTTCAACCTTGTATCCAGGATTCACTAAAGAGGCTAAAACAAAGGAACTATTGAAATAGAACCTATCAAGTCTATAGTAAATTCTTCGGCCACCTTGCTAGGAATTACACCATGTAAACCAAATGAACTTAGAGTCCTTTTTTGTCCTTCAATGGGGTTTTCTAATTTGAGTTTAGATCTCATTCTTTGCCAATAAAACCTTTCATTCCCCTTCTAATCAAAGCCGGTGCCTCCCCATTTATCTTCTTCTCTCTCAACAAAGTTGAAATCACCCCCAACAATCCACATAATGTCTTGCAAAGTACCCATCCAATTCCAAAGTTAGATCCTTTCATTGTAGTCATTAGGAGTATAAACAACACAAAACCCAAAACAAATATCCTCTTTCTTGATTATTGGCCAAGCAACCCTATTACAAGGGGAGACTCCAAAACTATCAACAAGTTGGGCCCATTTGTTAGCCAATAAGATCACTGCACCCCTTTTTCCCCTCTCATTTTTTGTTGCAAATTGAGACACCGCTTTCCAAATGACTCTTAGACTGGTATCTAAGGTAAAACCAGTGGCCTTAACCTCCTGCAATAGCACAAAATCAACATCTTTTTTCTGCATAAGAAACCTCCTGCAATAGCACAAAATCAACATCTTTTTTCTGCATAAGAAACCTCCTTACAATATGTTTTTTTTCAGGGGATTCCAAGCCCCTAACATTCCAAGAAATGAAGTTTAACTCCATCATGACTGTTCATTTGGGGTAGACCCTTTATCACATTTAGAATTATCAAAACACTTAGGTAATCTAAGTTCATATTCCATCCTCTTAGCATTGGGGGGGAGAACTCCACTTAGTTTTTTCCTCTTATCTTTTTGGTGTTGATCTAGATCTTTATCTTGGGAGGGTTTACTAGTCTCCATTCCCTTATTCTTTCTATACCTTAGGGTTTTTTTAACAACAACCTCCATGTGATGATCATCACTTTTAGAGGTATCCTTAGTAGAGAGAAAGCCATGCTCATCTGTGGATTCCATACTTGATGGTGAAGCAAACCCATCTGAACTAGCCACTCCACACAGGGGGTTAATAGGATCCATTCCTGCTTTAGGAATCAAAATTTCATCCACCTTCTCATTTCCAAGATCAAAAGAAATAGTGTGGAAAGAATTGGACTTCTCCAAATTTCCTTGAACTCAATCCAAACTAATATTTCCTAGATCATAGTTAAGGTGCACAATGGGCATATCATCTTGAGTCATTTTCTCATCTTCTAAGGATTGAGGGGGCAATTCATCTCTAGGTTTGATGGCACCATACCCTGTCTGGGATTCCACCAAATTATTTTCCTTAGAATATTTGGAGTTAAATGTGTAAATTTCCTTAGTCGGGATGAGATTAATATCTTGAGTTCTTTTTAATTATCTTATCTTCATAAGTTCCAATTGTCGAGTATTTAGCTTAGGAGTGTTTTGCATCTGATCAAAAACATTTATGTGTTCAATTCCAAGATCTTCTATTCCACCCTTACGGGTATCTTCCTGCTCCTTTATTATGTTATTATCAAGATCATTTAAGAGAGAGGAAAATATTTCTTCCACTCTCGAAACATTATAATTAACCTTATCTATCTCAGTATTCTTCATTCGCAGAGAGTTACCCTTCTTATTGGTGTTGCTTTTAGAATTAGCAGGGGTATATTTTTTGTCAATCTCCTGTGGGGTAGGGAAACAACCCTCTATACCTACCCCATTATTTCTATCTCTATCATTCTGCCCTTCAAAACCAGAGGGCTACATTTTATCTCGTCTGCCTCCACCCAGGGTGGCATTATTATTAATTCTGTGTTTTATTAAAGGGCAGTTCCTTAGGATATGGCCTTCACGCCAACAAAGATAATAAGCATTCAACCCACCCAACATTTCAATTTCACATTTAATATTCCCAGATTTTAATTTAATCTCTAACACCTCTGGAAAATCCAATCCGGGTAATAATGAGACCAAAACTCGAGCATCAGAATGAGGAAGCATGGATTTAGTATCATCAATCTTCAAAATAGTTCCATAGGGTTCAAGCATAAGCAGGGAAAATTTCTAGAGGCGGGCTGGCACTTGCTTTATAGTTACCCATCGAGGGCTTGAGAGGGCCAACACTTCATCTTCCATAGCTTCTGGATTCCAAGCCAGAGCATGAAAGACCACATTACAGACATTCCAAAATTGTTTAGAGGTTGCTTCCATCTAAGATTTTTGATTATTGAAAAAAACAACAAATAATCCCTTTTGAATCATTTGACAATAATAAAATTGTAGACCCAATTTTCTTTCCCAAACATTATTGAACCATTCCTCCATAATTTTTTTGGTCGGAACCCTACTAGGGTCGACAACTGCAAAGAAAATTGTTGTTTTAACTAATTTAGCATCTTCCATTTCAATAGCCTCATCTAGGATTTTATTAGGAACAAGAACAACCTTCTACAAAAAAGTTGAGGAGTGCTTACCTTGTTTCTACTCCCCATTATTTTGCACGCTAGCAACCTCTCCAATGTCGAACTTGGCCCCTTACGAAAGTAGTTTCCTTTCTCCCACAACCACGTCCTAGAAAGATTTGGAAATGTCCACTTTCTCATTAGCATTGGAGAGGATATTAGTACCTTCGTCTGGTACTAATATCCCCTGGCATCATCAAGCAAAAAAACTCTAGATCACTAGCATGTGAACGGGCCGAGACACCGCCATCGACATAGGGTCGAGGACACTCCACACAAACCCAAATACGGTCGAGGAAAACCAGGGCGCCATGACCAACTACTGTTGTACACCCAAGAATGATGAGAGATCATGGAGGAGGGCAGAGCCTCTCCCACGGGATGCAGAAGGACACACTATCAGAACCACGCATGAGGGAACCCTAGTTGCAGAACGAAAAAAAGTTTCCCCACGGGATCATTCTAAATCTTCCATATGAAAGTAATTGGCTACACTATTAATTGTTTTATATTCAAAATAAATAGAGCTAAAAAAATTCCATCAATAATACAATTAATTATAGGTCTAATAGCTTATTTCAAATTAATAAGACAATTCAAAACTATTGTGCAATAGAATGATAGATAAAATAATTTTGATATTTTAAAATAAATATAAAAAAATCTACATTATAAAATTTGATCAAACTATTTTAATTCTACTTTTACATTAATTAATTTGTTACTAACTAATAAAATCTGTCAAACTTGATTATATTATTCTCTTTATAAAATTATGACAAATTTTTTATCTTATTATTTTTTAGCATTTTGAAAATATGTTCAATTTTTTTTTTATTGTTTAACTTTATAATAATATTTTTTACTAAATAAGTTTGCCACATTTAATATATAAAACTAATTAATGACAATTTAAAATAAAACTAATGGTCCATTAATACATGATAAAACAATATTTTACTATAAATATATTTATAGTGTTACCATTAATCTTATTCAAACAAAATTTCTTATTTGTTAACAATATCATTACTTGCATACATATGATTTTTGTGCACATCGTATGGATTTGATTGTGTAAGTGTTTTCCCTTCCATCTTTTTATCCTACCTAGTCTGCTAACAATCATTCATTTCTCTTCTTTTGTCTTGCTCTCTTTATGTTGAATTATAGAGTTTTATCCTAATATTGAGGAAAAAAACCTTACACAGTGAAATCCAGAAAATTTGTACAATAGTATAATTACTTAATAGATGGTTTATAAAATTAGGAACATAATTAAAAACTCAAAACAAAAATTGCACCAAAGTTTGATGCACTGAATATTGTTAAATCTCAAAATCTTGAAGTGTCAAATTCCATTTTTATTTCTTAGAAACTAAATCTACCTCTACAAAGTGGCATTATCAATTCAAACTTCCATCAGAATTAACTGCACGAGTTGTTCCTCCTGGACATGTTGCAGTTTCATGTAATTGCAGGGCAAACTCCAAATGCCATATCACATCTGCCATGGAAGGCCTCTCGTCACCTTTCCCTGCCAAACACTTCTCTCCCACCTCTGCAAATATCTGAAGGGAATCTGAGGTTATGTCACCCATTAAATTGGGGTCTATCATGTGCTCCAGAGCACCATCTCTTAGGTACTCTAGAGCACAGTCATATAGAGCTATCTTCTCCCCTGACTGGGTAGACATAACAGCAGGTTTAGCACACAACACCTCAAACAAAACCACCCCAAAAGAATAGACATCAGATTTCTTTGTAAGAGCCGATCCGTAGAAGTACTCAGGATCCATATACCCAAAGCTACCTTTCACCGCAGTGGTTACATGACTCTGATCGAATGTGCCCATTGTTTTGGAGAGCCCAAAATCAGAAACTTTGGCACTCAAGTTTTCATCTAGAAGAATATTGCTACTCTTCACATCACGGTGTATGACTGTCTGGAATGCCCCAGAGTGAAGATAGTCAAGGGCCTTTGCTGCACCGATGCATATATCCAGCCTCTGCTTCCATGACAAAATATTGCTTCCAGGGTCCTTACCAAGGAGATGCTTATCCAATGTGCCATTGGGAACATAATCATAGACAAGACACATTTCTGAGTTCTGATCACAGTAGCCTATAAGGGATACCAAATTCTTGTGCCTAAGCCTGGACAACAGCTCTATCTCGTTCCTGAACTCGTGAGAACCTTGGAGGGATTGTGGCTTTGCTCTCTTCACACCAACTCTGATGCCACCACTGATTTCTCCTCTGTAAACTTTCCAAACCCTCCTACCCCAAGAAGAAGTGAGTCGTCAAATTTGTTGGTTGCATCTTGAATCTCTGAAAAGCGAAAGTGCCTGCAACATATAAATCAGGAAAAAGATATCAAAGGATAAGTGAAAAACACATCACTGTTGCTCTATCATCCAAACGTAAGGTTTTGTGCTGGTTTAAGCTGCATCAGGATAATAGTAGTCAATGCAAGGATTTATGATTGGTTTCAAGTCGAATAAAACCTGATGGTTAGTAAGTATCCCTTCTGTAGTACTTGAGACACTTGGATGGTCAAGGATAATTCCAAACAGTGACAGCATAATGTTTGACAAAGTAAAAGAATGTTTATGCAAATCTAGATGTAAGGCAATCTTTAGAAGACCCCACCTAATATTAGGAAGAACTTACACTGTTTAAGGTATATAAGAGATATACCTGTTCATGTATAATATCTATTTAAGGGTCTTGAGATCCATATCTTTTATAACATAGAACAGAGAATATCAATTCAAACTCTTCAATTTTAAGATATCAGAATTTATGGTAAGTCCTGCTACTAAAGACCAAAATCTGATGTTTATTTGATCAAGGTGTTTATATAATCATGTGATCTCAAGGGTCAGTTACAGTAGTGACAACACAAATTGTAGAAGAGTATTTAAGTGTGTGAAGTCACTGAAATCAATCATCATTAGGTATTATTTAAGTGGTTTTTTAAGTTAAAATTTAATTATATAAGGAAATTATTTGTTGCAATGGAAAGATTTAAAAAAAAATAAAAAAACAAAATACAATTTTAATGTGCGAAAATAATATTTTGGAAGAAGAGCCCAATAAAATCAGAAAGAAAAATGAAGGATTAGAAGAGGAAAATAGATCACAAAAGAAGATATATTGAAATTGAGAGAATAAAATAATGTGTCATGTGATACAAATGATTTGTATTATTTATTAGATGAAAAGTTTGATAAATGTGATATAGTTAAAGTCTATTTTGATAAAAAAGTGTAAGGAAGACAGCAATATTTTTTAATCTACAACTTTTGCTATTTGTAAGGATAATGGCAAATAATGTTTTCGAGAGAATGTTGGATTTAAGATAATGAAAATAATAGGATCTGAAAGAAAAGGTTTAGGAAAATATGGAAAAAAATTTATAGAGTCCATTGAATCAATAGTGAGGCTAAAGAATAAAAGTCTTTGGATATGCTAGTAAAAATAAAAATGATGTCACAAGTGGTATAAGTTCAAACAAATTATTTCAAGGTATACACTGCATACTATGTGCTCATTGTTATAGGCATGGACATAGAAAAGAATTGTGTTGGGATCTTCATCCTTGTAATATCTATGGATTGATGAATCATTTTGAGAAATTATGTTGAAACAAAAAATAGAAGAAACAACCTCTACAAGATAGTATATATATAGATATATTGTGGATGGATTGGTGTATTTAATTGGGAAAAGGCCACAAGTATGCTCAAAATATTGTACAAGCATAAATATTCTCATGTCAAACAAAATAGAAATCATGCAAGGTCAAATTTCATCCTAGAAACCATGTAATTTAATCTTTGAATTTTTTGCTACTATAAAGACTACTTGAATTTTATCCATGTAGTGGTGTGAGCTTTGAAGTTGGAGCACTCATATATGAAAAATAAGTACCACTGATCACAAAGATAATTACTAAATGGTTGTAATATTAATCCAAAAGATCATTGTTGAACCTAAAAAGTAGTATTATTGATCGCAAAGATCATTGTTGAATGGTTGTAACATTGATTGTAAAGATCATTGTTGAACCTAAAAGTTTTACTATTGATCACAAAGGTCACTGATGAATAGTTATAACATTGATTGCAAATGTCATTGGTGAACCTAAAAAGTTGTTGTAATGATCACAAAGATCATTGTTGAATAGTTGTTGCGTTGATCGCAAAGATCAATGCTAAATTTGTGAAGGTTTTGATCACAAAAATCATTGTTAAAATTGATCGCAAAGATCATTGTTGAAATTGATTGTAGAGATCATTGCTAAATCTGTGAAGATTTTGATCATAAGGATCATTGGGAATGCTTCACTTCCTTTATTGATATAACTATGAAAAACATCTTACTATGTATAATGATGGACAAAAGTAATCTAGACTATTCAAAACAAAGATAAGTTTTTGTACTTCAAAGAAAGTTTTGATGTTAAATATTTTTAAATGTACATGGGTAGCTAATAAACCTATTTATAGGTTGCTCCCATCATCTAATTAAGATGGACAGGTGTTAAAATATAAACTATATTTAATCACATAAAGTCATGTCTCATGTAAGAAACACACCTGCCCATATATAATATCTATTTAAAGATATTTGGATCCATATATTTTATAATGAAAAACAGAGAATATCAATTCAAACTCTCTAATTTTAACACTTACAATAAAAAAAATAAAAATTAATGTTGAATGGCGAGGTGAAGACATTGTGGTGAGAATTGATATTGCTTGTGAATAGCAATCTCAAGATTATCATAAAGGATGTTCCAAGCCAATTCCTCTTGGGGAAAAGGAACCAATGGTATCTGTCCTTGGTATTTTAGGAAAAAACATTCCATGTAATCCTGTTGAAACCCTATTTGCTAGATTGAAGTAATATTTCTATTCCATTAAGTAATATAACATGCACCTCTCTCACAATAGAAACTAGGCATTAATAAGAAGACTGAAATACCTGCAAAATGTGTTAGCTACAGGAGTCGATCCATAGCTGTACGATCCCGTGAATGCACTAGATTCAGCGATCTCGTCTGAAGTAGTAGTAGTCCCTACTGCATGACCAGCAACAGCAGTAAAGGGCTTGTCATAGGAGCCCTTACTATTCTTTCTTCTTTTCAGAGCAAAGCATAAAATCATCAAGCACAGCAAACTGATTACACCAGCGGAACTTCCAGATACAATTCCTATCATATAGCCCTTATGCTTATTACTGCTAGTGCTGCCGACAGACCCATTTGCTGAGTTTTCTACAGTTTCCTCAGTTACCACAGGATTTAGTCCTGCAAGATTTCCAGAACTGTCATTTAACTTAAATATTTCCAGTCCATTCAGAATAGCATCATAGTACTGTGGAGCTGTTTTCTTGTTGGGATGCAGCTCCACCCACAAGTCTGTAGTAGCAGATTCATCCGCAGGGACATGTATGACATAATCTATGTAAATAGGGCGGTTTGGCCCTGAAGCCACAGCGATGACATCGAAGGCTTCCTCTGCAGTTCGATTATTAATATAAATTTCAAATACCCTCTGGTTAATTTTTGTGTATATAAGCTCACAGAAGTGAAGACGAACCAGGTAACTGAAATTGGCATCAATATTGCTGAAAACCCAGGTTAAATTGAAGTTGAGGTTGATTAGGGGGTCTGGAAGCATGGACCTATAGGTGGTATATACATTGTTAGGCGCAAAATCATCTGCCTGTTGGATCTCTGTAGAATTGGTTCCTACAGTACCCATAGTAACCCCAAATATGAACTTCGAATCGTCAACCCAAGTCCTCCCATACTTATCATGAGCAGGAGATATGGTGTGCCCTCCCACGTTTAATCTGTACAGGTTTTGCAGGGCAGTGTGTAAGCTTATGGGAAATCGAATTGATCGAAAATTGGAGCGAGGGAAAATGGCGGGCTTCACAAACAGCAGATTTGGAATGGAGATGATTTCCGTTGCGTTGATGAATGCAAAGGATTTGGGGTTGGTTGTTTCAGGGGTAAAGATGATATCAAGCTGTTTCCGTTTGGTGGCAGGAATGCAAAATTCTATAACATGTGGCTCTTTTAAAGTTGCTATGGTGAAATTGTGAAGGAGAACATACGGCCCGCAGTTGACAGAAAAATCAGCGTCAATGCGGTTGTGGGTGGCGTAGGAGGAGGGGTAAAAGTGAAAGCGGAGGAAATGCCTCTGAGAGGTGTCTGAGATGGGAACTGTGTATGTGGATTTCGATGTGAATAGACGAGCTGTCCCGTAGAGAGATTCAGAGGACAGAAAAGGTTCAGACACTGCTGCCTCAGTGCTGGTGGAGGGAGTGAATTTAGATGCATGATCTCCAACAAATGTACGTCCGTCCTGTGACCGAATTGTGTGTGAGGAGCCACAGTTGAGAAGAATTTTGTCCTGATCTGCAGCATAACTACAAATTGAGAACGAAATGAATGCAGAGAAAAGGAGGGCGAGAATGGTGGACATAGAAAAAGGTTTTGCGATGCTTTAGATCGAGGTGGAGTCCATACTTGTCAGTGTTCCTTTGAATTCTGCAGAGCAGTTTCTTTAACAGGTGATTTACATGGAAATTGTAGTCTGATGGAAGGTGTAACAAATATCACATAAAATTTGTGATATTGTTATCAGAATTCAACTGTGTAGTTCTAGGTGTCAAATTCATTGATCCACGTTTCATGTGTAGTGGTTCACAAGAACCCATCTCTAATGGTATTATCAAGAGAGATGGATTCTTGTGAACCACTACTCATGAGACATGGGTTAATGAGTTTGATCCCTAAAACTACATAGTTGAATCTTGAAAGCAATATCGCAATTTGACTTTTGTGAAAAATACCTTTTAATCACATAAAATTTATTTATTTATTTTTCTCTTAATGTAAAATTTGATTGAATGTTTCTTTTAAACTTTGGATATAAGGGAGACATAGTAAATCTGAGTTGGAAGGAGAAAAATTGAGTACCCTTGTAAATCTGAGTTGAAAGAGGAAAAATGATAAAAGTGTGTATTTGTGTAAAAAAATTCATGTGAAAAATTTCTGAGTTGTGTTTAAGCTTGTGAGAAAAATTAATTAAATGTATATTTATTAAGTAATTGTTTTATATTTGTGTTTAAGATTATGTGAAAAAGATGATTAAATGTACCTTTATTAATTATTTGTTATAAGTAGATAATTTTATAGATTAGTAGTATGTTTTAATTATAATTATTTCATTGTATATTTTTTAATTTTATTTATATTAAAAGATATCAATTTTTTTTAATTTTTTTGTCATTTTATTATTTTAGTTATTTTTTCTAAGTAGAAGATAATTGTTGAAGATTTTACCAATAATTTAATTAAGTATATTTGTAATGTTTTATCCTTTTTCTTTTTTGAAACAATTTTGTTTGAAGTATGAGATCTTTACTAGTAATCAACTATGTAGTCTCTTTGTTTTGTTTTTGTCATACCTAACTTACACATTATTATAACAGTAATATTAATGATCTAATACAAATTTTAATTTGTTGGCTAGGAACTTGGATTTTAAAGCATAGATTTAGTTATATTTTGCAAGATTTTTACATTGTAGGGTTTTATCATTTATGGCTTAGAAATCAACATTGATTTGAAGGAAAGGCTATTAAAGGCTATTGAGTTTTCAATCTCTCAATTTCATTTTTTGGATAAAATTTAAAACTTTGGCAAAAGCTCACAATTACAAGAAAGCAAGAAGATTGTTGATGGTGGTTTTATCACAACCAACTCTAAGTAAATGATATCACATACTTCTCTTGAAAAGTAATGGTGACTTTTTTTTATCTTGTTTGTTATATTTCTTGCTTTCTGGGCATGGCCCATGTGACTTTATGCTTTATGAGCTCTGCACATGTGACTCTTAAGGTGTGCCTTTTTACTTACCCAATTTTTTTTTTTGTGAATATGTGTAATTTTATCTTTTTTTAATATAGATACACCTATCATAAAAAAACAAAGAATTATGCTCCAAAGTTCCTTTTAAGCTAGATATTGACCGTTGTGGACAATTAAGTGGTTTACATGATTAGTTTCAACAAGGGTCACTTGATGGTTTTGTCTAGATCAAACTAGAATTAATGATTGTTAATCAAAGATATAGATATAATTTTACATGTATCATTCAAAATTTCAAGACACGGATCTATAAAGAAATTGTCATGTATTCAAAATTAAACAAACTAGATTTCTTTAGAGATCCAAATTATAACAAATATTTTTGTCGATTTAAAGAAAAATCAAAAGAGTGATAGGGATGTGAAGTAAAAACTTAAATTAAATGGACAACAATATATTTCATCACATTCACCATTTGAATCTAAAAAAATAGATGATATCAGATAAAACCAATGTTATATAGATTAGTATTACACACAATCTTCTACAACATCAATGCAATCATCTAAGGAAACTATAACACCAAAATTTTTAAGTTGTATCAAATTAGGCCATCATATTCATGTGCAAATCTGAGACACAACCCTATGTAAAATTTAATAAAAATAGATCTCACTAGATTATTAAATATTAGGTACAAATGAAATAAAATGTACCATCACCAAGATCAACAAATCATTCTTAAAATAATAGGCATGATCCTTTGATTTCATCCAACTATCAAAAATACAAAATAAAAGAGTTACATGCTAAAATGTATGTGTTTGTTGTAATTGAAATGATTTCTAATGCTTACAAGAGTCTCAAAAAGAGATAAATAGGAGCTAGGTATCCCAAAATTTATGGATCTGAAAGAGTTCAACTAAAATTTAAGCATCAACGACTTGCTCTAACTAAAAACTAATTAAAAAATAACTAAGAATTACAAGCAAAGTGGAAAATCCCATGCCACTTCAACATTTATCAACCCTGATATTGATTTATCATTTATTGAAAGAATAAATCAATCAACGAATACCTAAATGCCTATATAAAAAAAACTATGCCAAGTCTGGATAGTGCTCCAGAAATGTGTTGATTGCCTTTGTCAAGTGATTCATATTTATTCCTATGTGATACTTGATCTTTATTCTTTGTAAAAAGGTAGATTGCTCCATTTTCTCATGTAGCTCGCCAAATCTTGCCAGATCTTCCTAAATTTTTTAAATAATGGCTTTAAAATTCATTATTTGATTAATGGGATCTTTGTTCATTGGTTGATGTAGAGATTTTGTAAACTCCTAGAGGATTTTGGAGACTAGTCACACCAATGAGGAGGTCTCCTAAAATGTGCATGGAAAATCCTCAATGAATTTATCAATTTTCACCATAGAAGATTTTGCTAAATTTTTTCTTTTATTTAATTTGGTTTAACGCTTCTCAAGTGTTTTGACCCTCAGATGAATAGCCTTCAACCATTCCTTGGGAGAATCAGGATCTTATCCATCAAAGACAACCTTTATTTTTTGCAAAATTTATACGTAATCTTCCTATAAAAGGTCTTCATCTACCTCTGACTCCAAATCTTGAGCCAAACTTTGCTCATCATTGATTTTGTGATAAAATCTTATTGATTTCTTAATCACCCCGCTTGCTAATGTTTGCAAACTTTCTTTTAATTCTTTTATGGCATGTATCATCCCCTTAGGGTTTGGATATTGAACTTCTCTATTTAGTGTAGCTATGAGAGTGGGGGTTGGGATAGTTGAATCTACTAGCCCTACCAAGTGCTTAATATAGGGTGTCAATTGTCTAATCTCTGTGTGAATTCTTCTTTAGTTTTCTTATCTTTTTTCATACACTCTAGTATGCTTGAGACAACTTGTTGCAATATTGTTTTCCCTCCTCCATGGTCTACTTGCCTAGATTCACTTGTTGTATATTATACTCCCCAGGCATCATTTGTGCTTCTAGATTGTCCACAGTGGGAGTAAAAACTTGAGATATTCTTTCACCCTTCTCATTGATCCTTACTGAGGATAACTTCCTAGCTCTTTTCCTAGTTGGTTGGGCTTTGAATACCTCTGCCAAAAAAGTGAAGTCTTCTTCATATTGGACATAACTCCTTTTTCTTTTTTCTTACAGTATGGTTAAGCCATATTGGAAGACTTGAAGCTTCTAGATGAGGTGGGGAATGAGGAGGAGAGGAGGTGGGATTTACTGTTGTTTCTTCTCTATGAAGAAGGGACTATTTAGGTTGATTTTCTCCTTGAGAATTTTCTTCTTGCACCTCCCCTTAGTATATTCTTCTTGTATTTGGGAATCTCTACTTTCTTCCCTTTGAATCTCATCCATTTGAGTGTCCTCTTCTTCAAGTTAAACATCTTGTTGTTGATTAAGAGATGGAGGAGTATGATGAGGTGGAGAATGAAGAGGTGAGTGAGGTGGAATAGGATTTAAAGGTAGAGATGGAGGAAGTAGAGGCAACACTAGATCATCCTCAATTTCAAGAGGAGGTTTCTTAGGAGGTGATGGAGGTGGAGGTGAAGGTCTACAAGGTGATTCCTCAACAAAAGAAGACGAAATAGAGAGGGATGAGGAAGAATATGGAGATGAAGAACGAGGTGAAAGTGTTTGTTGGACTCTAATTCTTCTTCTTATGAGAATGACACAATATTCTTCATCAAATTTAACCACTACTGGGTTTTCAATATATTTTCTCTTGGTAGTGGTGGTCATAGTATCCCTTCTATCTTTTATTTTCTTAGTTATAGAAATTTGGAGGATTCTCCCATTTGTTTGGTTGTGATAGCACTAGAAGATTCTTCCACCTGTCTTCTCCGCTCTTAAGCCTTAGGGAATGGCTCCAACATGGGAAATTTACACTGGATGCAATACTTTCCCATCTCTTCTAAGTCACTAGGAAATTTACAAAAATCCTTTGTACTCATTATTTCCAAGGATAAACTATGGTAATATTTTATCCTTACTTCATATTCATCCAAGAAACTATCCCAATGATACTTGAAATCAAGTTCATGCTTGAAATATGACCCTTATGACTAGGCCAAATTTTCTAATGGAGTCAAACTTGGCTCTCATATCTCCATATAGGTCCATGGTTAGGGGAGTCATCTATACTTCAATTGTCTTAGTTGTTTGCATATTTGAACAAGAATATACCCCAACCTTTATGGGGAAAACATATCCTAATTTATGATTGTTTACACTCAATTTGTGAACTTTATTAGCTTACCTATAAAGTTCCAACAAGATTATCAACTTGGATATATGGGAAATTTGTAGGGATCTTTATGGAAGCTCACTACCCTGATGTAAGTGAATACATCTTAAATTGGATATATACAACTTTACCAATTATTTATCTCTATGGATGCTTCCATTAACAACCTCTTGGAAAAGTCATTCTCCAAGCCCCTGATGATAGCATTGATGAAAGCATGTCATTGACTATACAAAAGTTTTTCTTGCTCTCTTTTAATTCTAATTGGGGTAATGGTGATACAATTTATTTTCTTCTATTTACAAAGAACCTACTCTCTTACATCCAAGAAAAGAGGCCTAATACGATAATAGATATACCAAGTAGCAGGTCATGTAAAATTTTCTAGTCTCCATCATTGCACTTAATTGCCCGTATAGGTTATCACTTATCATTATGCCCCACTCAATTCTCTTCCCATCTACAATCTTCAAGATGTAGTATCACATCCAAGGATGGAACTCTTTGACATATGGGTACCCATGTACTCTAATCAACATTGTGATATAATCCTTTGCATCTTCCTTAAATTCACTTCTATGTTGCACTTTGGCCATCTTTTGTGCCAATTTTCTAGGAACAAGGAGATTGGTATTGATGAAGTAAGTTGCTTTCCTATTTGTTTTATCATAGTATTTCATGGTTTTATCCATTGTGAATTCATCATATCTGGCATAAGTGTTAGAGTAATCATGAATTAGCTAATAATTAATTAATAATCTAATTTATTCTCATGCACATAAGCTAAGCTTAGGAGTGATTTTCTATGTTAACTAGAGAACTATTATTAGATCATTTTGTCTCATTTCATGAGATGTTGACACTTGTCATGATCTAATCCATTTATCATTTAGGGTTTCTCCTATATAACACTCAAACCTCATTGTATTAACATACCTAAATGATAACTATAAACTCTCGAACTCTCAAACTTTGAAGCCTCTTGTTTTCCTTGAAGATTCTTGAGGTTCATTATGTAGCTTTTCTTATTGAGGATATTGCATATTATTGTTTGCAGCTCTCTTGCTTGGAAGGTGTCTTTGTTCATTGTTTGATCCCATGCCTTGTGTTTTTCACAATTCTAACATGGTACATCAGAGCCTGGGGGTAAAAATAATGCCTTTGAATTCAATAGGTTGTAGAGTGCACCAACAACAAAAACTAGTGATGAGACCCACACCACTAGAGAGTTGATGGAACTATCTTTCTGATGATATCTCATTCACCAATTTTTGATATTGTACATCCAATTTGTGGTCAAAAGAAAAAAAAACACCTCCTTTATGGCCAAAGAGGGCTTGAAGGGGCCCCTGCCCTATGGTCGTAATGTTGAAATCAATGAAATAGTCACAGGAATATTCTCTATCCCTCAAAAAAAAACCCAACCCTTGATAAAAAAAATGGGTGACGAAATATGCTAGCATGCTTGAAATACAATGTCAAAGATTCGTTGGTGTCAAGAAATTTCGTAGTCTCTGATAAAAATCGTAGGTATTCGAAAAAGTGGTCAGAAAAAATTGGAAAGCCGCTAGGCAGGTAGGGCTATTGGACAGCTAGCAAAAGCTGTCGTTGGTAGGCCAAAGTGGTTGGTCGTGGAGTCCTCACCGTTAAACGACCAACAAGGAGTTATCAATGATGAAAGGCGAGACTCAAGAAAGGTATGGGTCCTGTAGGGCCTACTGATGCAGGTACCTACCATTAAATTTGTCACCCAAACCAAAATAAAACCTACTATGCCTTTTAAAAGGATTTTAATTTTTTTTTAAATTTCTAAAAAATATAAATTAAAAAAATGTCAACCTTTTTGCTTTTTTTTGAACTACATGCACAAGTCATATAGGGGCCATATGACCCCTATGCAGAAAAAATCTGCCTCAAAAGCTCCTGACGCTGACTATAGGTAGATTTATAGTCAAAATTTGTTGACTTGACTTCTTGAATACAATGGTGAGATTTTTTCTTGTCAAAATGCACCTAAAATTTGTCCACCTCCAAAATTTGCAAATGATGTCATCTTGCCAGTAAACTGTGCAGGTCGTTAGAAAAGATGACATCATTTTTAGGTGCCACCCACTAGCCGTTTGCCAAGGTTTTTTTCCCTTTTGATCTATTTTTGTAAATCGGCCATAAATTTAGCATACGGTGTCAAAATTGGGAAAACAAGATATCCTCAAAAAGCTAGTTCAGCACTATCCAATAGTGTTATTTTTTTTAGATTTTATTGCTGGTGAATTTTATAGCCTTTCAAAGTCAGATGTGTTCTTTTCACTCCTGATCTCTTAACTTTTGATTTTTTTCTTCATTTTTTGTGATTCCAACAATGTTGGGAAGGTCTTTCAGATCTCTTCACAACCATCGATGCCATTTTTCTAGAATTTTCTCTAGGTGTATATTTTATTTAGTTTTTTGTGTTTTCACACTCTAGTGAATTGCTTGGATGTTTTAGCTTCTAGAAACTATTTTATTTGTGTGGGATGCCTCATTTTTCGTTGTTCGACATATATTTCCAATATTTTGTCCTATTTGGGCATTGTAGACCTCTTTTTCTTGCATTCTCTTTTGTAGATACACTAAGATAAAGTATCATTTTAGGTTTTTTGCACATCTTATTGTTCCTTTTTTACTCGCACTAATTTTATAAAGTGCCATGAGGGCTGAGGGGGGATGGGGGAGGTTGATGTTTTCCTTTGTATTTCCATCACACCTTTGTCAAGTGAGTGTCCCTTCCACAATAGCAGTGAATCCTGGTGATTCTTGCCTCATGCATGTGTGCCTTAGTTTGCACACCCTTTTATTTGCAGGTACTCTTCAGTTGCACATTTAGATATTCTCCTACATTCACTTCTTGATTTCACACAATTTCGGTGGATCTATCTTGGCTTTCCTTTCTCAACATTATGGAGGGGTTTCTACTATTAGTGCTAATGCTTCCTTAGTTTCAATTTTGGAGTGATCTATGTATCTAGTTCTTGTTCCTATGTACTAGGTGGATGCAATGTACATCAACAATTGATTACCCATGCATTTTGGTGAGATAGATCACTTACCATATGAACACTCTTGCATTCCTATTTCTATCGGTTATTCATTTAAGCACTATATCAGTCATCATTTGACAGTTGTCTATAACTTGTGTGTGCTTCAATGATGTTCTACATGTTCCTCTTTTTTCCAGGGCATTGTTTTGGTTGGAGGCTTCTTAGTCCTTCTCCTTCATTTGGAGGTTTTCTCAATCCTTATTCACCTTTGTCTCTTTTGGAGAGGAGTTTTTCCCATGTGGTTTTGTGGTTTTCTCCAGTTGTGAGAGATTAGATTGTTTGGGTATTTCACCAGACCTTGTTTGTTGAGACCCATCATGTATTTTCTTTTTAGGGTTTTTAGCTACTCCCTAAGTTCATATTAAGTGGGGGTGTTAGAGTAATCATGCATTAGCTAATAATTAGTTAATATCTAATTAATTATTAGTCTATTTTCTTCTCATGCACTTAAGTTAAACTTAGGAGTGATTTTCTATGTTAACTAGAGAGCTATTTTTAAATCATTATGTCTCATTCCATGAGATGTTGACACTTGTCATGATCTAATCCCTTTATCATTTAGGGTTTCTCCTATATAGCACTCAACCCTCATTACATTATCATACTTTTGATAACTATGAACTCTCAAACTCTCAACCTTTGAGGACTCTTGTTTCCCTTGAAGATTCTTGAGGTTCACTATGTAGCTTTTTCTTGTTGAGGATATTGCATATTATTGTTTTTAGCTCTCTTGAATGGAAGGTGTCTTTGTTGGTTGTTTGATCCTGTAGCTCATGTTTTTCATAATTCTAACAATAATTTGGGAGGCCAAATGTCCTTTCAATCATTTCAAAATTGATTGTTAAAACCACTTCTCTTGATGGCCTAAATATATTTATTTTTTTCTTATTATATAATGTTAGGAACATGTCAATACCAACTTTGGTGATTGGACTGATACTGGGAAAAAGACAACTTGTGTCAAGCTTGATAATGCTTTGGCTTGGGCCAAAAATATCTTGTCTCCTCCTCTATTCAACCTTTTTAGGAATTCCT
The DNA here is from genome assembly GCA_007258455.2 of Sequoia sempervirens. Taxonomy (NCBI): domain Eukaryota; kingdom Viridiplantae; phylum Streptophyta; class Pinopsida; order Cupressales; family Cupressaceae; genus Sequoia; species Sequoia sempervirens. The sequence goes on from VDFB02058296.1 coordinate 161,153, forward strand.
CTACAGTCACATGAATAAGGTCTAGATCCCTAATCTCACTGTATGGAGAGAACATCTTGAAGGAAGGTGGTAACCTTTGAACTTGTACTTCATATTTTCTTGGTAACCTTGATATCTTCTACACAATTTAAACAAACACCATCACTAGGCATAATAAAAATTTACAAAAAAAAATAGTCTTAAGTCAATCCTTAGCCATTACCTAAATAGTCTTCACTATTGGGATTTAGGTATTACCAACAACTCATGTTAATTAGAGTGACAGGATTTAAATTTATACATAGTGAAATGTGTATCTTGTCAATAGTTGGGATTTGGGAGTACCTCTTATCTCATGGATTATATTTATTGAAATGGGATTCATTGCCTTAGTTTAAAATCCTTGATTTATTTTTAGTTTATATTAGGTTTCAAATATTGGGGATAACCTTTACCATTTTCTTCAAAAAATCAGTGGATATTGGGGGAACATTCAATCCCTTATGGTAAAAAGTCTAGTTATAATATTTGTTAAAGCAATCTTTTAGAGATCAGAGATATCCATTATCTCTTATCTATAAATATTGTTAAACACCAAGAGGAAAGCCCGTAAGACTACTCACTAAGTTACGAAGGTAGAGATCGCCAAGAGTTGGGGTTTGGAAGAAACCCTTACCTTTTGTGAAATACTTTTTTCTAGTGTTATGATGGAAACCCGATCACCGAAGGCCAAATTTTTTTTGTTGGTAGTGGTTGTCATTGATGTCAACACTTGAGGATATTTGTGGGAGATACTTGGTAGTTGTTGTCATTGATGTCAACACTAATTGTGGGTTGTCTTTTTTTGTATGTTTGACAATGGTTGTCATTGATATCAACATTGATTGTCAAAAGGTTGTTAATTCCTGGTGTCATTACTTTTGTGCTACTTGGAATTGATTGTCATTATTGACAATATTAGTTTGGGATAACATTGATGTATAGAAGAGTTGTTGAAGTCCATGGTTGGATGTCATGTGTTATCTAAGAAGTATTGAGTATGATTTTTGTCAGCAGAGTTAGTTTTATAATAATATATTAAGATGAGGATTAGAAGCATTAAGGTGAGGATTAGAAGCATTAAAAGTTTTGTTGACAGTGGAGAGATGTTGTTGAAGGTCTACAGTATGTATTATGCTCTCTCTTGATATTCCTAATAAAGCATGTGTTGTTGAAAGAACAATCTTGCCTCCACAAGTTGCTTTAAAGTCTACTTGGGTGAATTCTTTGCATTCCTTTGCTATTGAAGATATGGTCTTGTAGTTTGGGATTCAAAGTTAGTGCTTTGTGGATGTTGCACTCCTATATTTTAAGGTCACTAGTGTTGTCAAGGAGGTTTCTATGAATTTCAGAAGATTGGTAGTGGTGTTGGTTGTCTGGATTGGTCTAGGAAATGCTCTGTATTTCTTCGCATTGATGTCTTTGCTCCTAAAACTTGGTAAATGTTCTCTCAGTGTTTGTGTAGTGTCCTAGTTCCAATTTCATGTGATGAAGTGGTTTGCAAGTTGTTCTATTAATGCCATATCTCATGTTTATGCATTATCTGCTTCCTAAATGAAGTATTATGTTCTTTTTTGATCTATGGTCACTATTGATGGCATGGCAGTATGAAAGAAGTATATGGAAGTATTTTTGGATATTCATGAAACATCCCCATGTGATCTACATGTTTTTTGGCCACTTTGGTGTTTAATTGTGTCTTGGGTTGGATTTTTGGGTTATTTGTAGATATCTAGTTGGCATGGCTTGTTCTTTTGCTTGTGTCATCTTGTTGGGGGTCTATGACAGCAATTGAAGATTTGTTATGATAGATTTGGGTCTTGAACTATCCTATTTGGGACCACATTAAGTAAATTCAATTGGAAATATGTTTTTTGGGCTGAATGGTTGTGTGCTTCATGTTTCTTCTGGACACATTTCCTTGATGTTGAATTAGATTGATGTGCACTAGCATGTGAATTATTTTGGATCACATTGAAAGATGTAATAAGTTTTTTGGGACCCTCTCTATCATTGAGATAGGACCACATTATGCTTTGGTGGCCAACTTGTTCAATTCATTTTGTAT
>VDFB02058297.1:0-20914 GCA_007258455.2 Sequoia sempervirens
GAAAGCTCATATAGCTTGCATTTTTTTAATTAATTTCATTGAAAATCATTCAAAATTTTCATTTGCATCTTTGATATAGATCAAAAAACATAAAATTCCATTGAAAATTTTAGAAAATTTTCAAAAAAATCCCTACTGGGACTCATTCGCCACCTTGGGTGAATCAATCCTTCTGCATATCCTGAACTATTGTTTACATAGTTAAATTTCCAGCTTTCAAGCTTTTTTTTGTTGTTATTACTTTTGTGTTTCAATTTTCCTACTTTTTGTTACATTCAGATCATTAGAAGTAGCATAATTTACATTCATTGCAATTGTTGATGGGTAAAAGCACAAATTTGTGTCACACTTTCCACCAAATAAATATTTCTGATTGAAATATTTTTGGAAGGAAAATTTTCAACCAAATAGGTTTCGATCGAAACCATGTGGCCTATACATGGCACACAGGCTTTCGACTAAATAAGTTTCACCCGAATCCTAAAAGATTAAATTTTTCATTTTCTCGCTTTGAAATTGGCTTTGAAATTGGATTTTTTAATGTGTGAGTTTTCTATAGAAAGGGTTTCGATCAAACCCCTTTCTATAGAAACCCTTTCTACCAAAACTATCTATTTTAGAAATTTCTAAAAAAAGCTAAGTTGGCTGCCAATTAGGATGCCACATAGATAGTTTCAGTAGAAAGGGTTTCTATAGTAAGGGTTTTTCCTAAAACCCTTTCTATAGAAACCTTGCACATTAAAAAATCCAATTTCAAAGCGGGAAAATGAAGATTTTCATTTTTTGGGATTCAAGCGAAACTTATTCAGTTGAAACCCTGTGTGTCATGCATAGGCCATGTGGTTTCAATTGAAACCTATTCAACTGAAACTTTTCCAGTCGAAAATATGAAATTATATATTTTTAAATGGTGTCAATTTGTGAAAATTTAGGTCCCTTCCCCTACGTAGCATTTATAAATCCTAAAATACACACATTATTTATCCCCATTTTAATTATGCATGCACACATTTCTATATAATAACCTTAGTCATGCATTAGCTACACTTATTCATACACTTATTATTATATATCCATTATATGTCACGTGTTGTTTCTACATGCACATAGTTAGCCCATACTTGAACAAATTTACATAAGTTGATGTTATATATTAGTTTTTAGAGGCATTCTTAAATTTATTTCATATCTTCTTATAGTTTAGGTAATTATTTGTGTATTATTCACATTTAGAGAAGGCAACACTTCAATCACATGATGTACAAAATAAATCTATATAAATGTACATTCATCCTAGGATCATTTGAAAAATTTAGATCTACTATATTCAATATTGTACACACATTTCTAGGATTTTATCTAAGATAACACATCCTCTTTTCATGTAATGATAAAACTTCAAAGATATTTTCAAATACCTCATGCTTCAAATTAGTAGAAAAGTTTGAGATGATGAAGATTAATCAATTGAATTAATGAGTAGAGATACACAGACTTTTAGATCATTTTTGTGAGCACATAGTTGACCTTGAACTGAAGAATCAACCCTTGATAGAGAATAAGTCCAATGTAGGATTGAAAGTACTTCATTGATAACGAGGTTACATTTCTATCCCTATCTATTGTATTTGCTTTTGTATCTTGGCACTACTTGTTTTAAAATAAATTAGTCTACATTCTTATCATGAGATTAATCTAGGTTAATGTGTACAAGTATATGCATTAATTTGATTGGATTATCCTAGTGTTGGTAATCAAAATCATTACTTCACTCTCCTTAAGAAGACACTCAATATAAGAACAAAATTAACATGCAAAAAGGAGGGTGAAAGAACAATCATGTATCCTATATTTCAACCTAATTGGACCACACAAAAAAAATAGTATTCAACACATTATATCAATTATATTGAATAAAATTTTAAGAATGTAAAGATCATGTACACTAGTGATTTGTGTTATTTTCTTTGTTGATTCAATCTATAATTTTTAAAAATTTAAACAAATATTTTCCATCATTTTTTGTTATTTTCCATCCAATTTATTCTTTCTATTATTTAATTGTGAGTAACAATTTACTATAACACACAAATTCCACTACAAATAAAATGTTTACAAGATTTCTTAGAATTTGATTATTGGCTCCAATATCTAGTGCATAGATTTTTTTTGTAATCTTTGATTGAATACGTTTTTTTAAAAAATTAAGTTCTACTAATATAAATTTGCACCTACATTTTACTATGATGTATTTATCTTTGTCTATTTATCAAAAAAAATATTGAAACAAGGACATTAATGTGGAGTGTATTGCACTTTTTGGCCCTAGTTTACTATTTTTTCTAAAGTCTCAAATAGTGGTTTTTATTTTTTGTAATGGACCTATCTTGCTTATATATTAAATAAAAATTATAGTATTAAAAATATATTATATATTATATTTTTTAGAAAGTTAATTTTAAGGGTTTCTTACATGTAAAATCTTGTCTCCAAGTGATTTCATTTGACCTCTATACATATTATGTATAATTGCTATTTTTACAAATAATTTTTAACATATGGATAAGCGGGGAAAATGATGCCACATAAGAAACTTTAATCAAAGGGATTTTGATCAAAATCCCTTTGATCTAATCCTCATTTTATGTATATATAGTTTTCTAAGGAGGATTCAATTGAACTACCTTATACTGAACATCATTACAAAGCATCATGTGGCACCATGTGTGCACTAACTAGATTCAATCAAACCCACCTTCGATTGAACCTAAGTGATTTAAAGTGTGTTTAATTTTGGTGTTTTCTATTTTAGTTTGCAAGTGGGAATCACCTACATGCTTTCAACCATAGGCAAGGATCATCATCAAAGAATGAAGTGTTAGACACCAATTGATAAGAGAAAGTAAACTCCTTTTCTTCTTCAAGATCTATTATTTACCTAGTAGGGTAGTCCTTAGAGGTCTTTTAATACAATAATTAAAGAGAAATATTGAAACACATGTGGACAAAAAAAAAGTAACCCTTTTACTTTTTCTTGTTTTATCCCTCCCTGTGCTTAATTGGCTTGATTTTTCCTTGATTTAATGTTGCAATGTGGTCCACACATTCACATTAGGTCTTGAATCTTTATAAATCATTAATACTTTAGGATGTCTTATAAAGGTGTTGTGAAGTGTTGTGATACATTTTCACACTTTTCTAGATGATCTTCTTATTATAATTCACCTACATACCCCTATTTTTATCACTTACCAAGTCTTATTTTAAAGTGTTGTAAAGTATTGTAACTAACTTTCACACTTTTCTAGTCTTGTCATCAACAAATACACCTTTCTTATGCTTTATTTGGGCCTTTATGCACTTACAAGCCTTAATTAAATGTATTTTTGAATGTAAACCTGAAAAACATCATTTAAGAGAACTTAATTCCCTTGATTCACATGCCCAATTGGGACCCATTCGCACACTAGGGAAAATGGAGTCCCACTTGGCACAAAAATCAAAATAAACCTAAATTACTGGGATTTTTATTCCTAAAGACCTAAGAAGTCTTGTGATGTACTTTTGGGAAATTAGGGTACAAGTGTGTATAAATACATGATTTTATATTCATTTTAACCCCTATTCATCCATTCACTTATTCATTCACTTATTCATCCAAGTATTCAAGCATGCATTCACTCCAAGCATCATAGCATCAATTCAAGCATGCATTCACTCAAGCATCTTGGAGCAGCTATTAACATATCTTCAAACTTCAACATCAAGGGTTTTGTGAATTTATGACATCTGCATGTTATTTTTTCATCATTCCTTCTTTATTTTATTTCATTAACAAGGGTTTGATTACCAAAGTGGGGTTTGACCAAGGAAAACCCCTATACTCTAACCCTTAACCATTTTTCCCCTCTTTGCATGTGTGTTTGCAGGTCTTGTAGGAATATTTGTCAAGGAGAGAGGTGTTGAAAAGTGGTCAATAAATCATCAAAGTCAAGATAACCCTAATTGAAGCTTGGAGACCTCTTTTAACCCTTTTTCTACATATTTAGGTCTGGCAACCCAACAAGCAGAAAATTACAAATCAGGACCCATAGAGTTGACCTTTGACTTTTCATATTTATGTAGGTGGAATAATTCACCATCTATGGTGAATGAGTCCCATTGCCATGCTAGAAAAATATTTTTTTGAATTTTTGTGTTCCCGACATCTTAAAACCTATTCTGGCAGATTTTACTAGAAACAGGACTAATTCGCCATCTCTAGCCAATGAGTCCCTGTGGGCATCAACATTGAATTATACAACATTCTAGAACCTTCCCAGATCCACTTTTAGTTTCCAAGTGCACCCCGATCGATTTCATTCAATTCTGTTCTAATTTGTTTATGTTTCTAGTTCATTTTTGCATACAACACTTTGTTTTCAAACACTTCATATTTCTTAGTTTTGCATGCATAATCAATAAATTTTGTTCATTTTATATATTTATTTCATCTCATCTAGGCACATTACATCCACATCACATTAATCTTTGAATGTTAACATTGCATTTTGTCCCAATCTTTGTCCTTTAACCCTAGAAGGGCTAGAAAGCATTCAGGTGCCAAAATATTTGTTTACAACATGTAAGGGTTCTTGCAATCATATCTTGAGTAGAAGTCAATTTAATATGCTCAAGTTAAAAATAGAATACCTTTTAAACCTTTGATTAAGTAGATGAAATAAAATATTACACATGCACCATGACATGTAAATATAGTTATATCACTAAAGATGAATCCCCTTAACTTATAGTACACATTTGTAACTTGTATATTATACAAGAATTATTATCTAGGAATATATCAAATTTTAGCTCTCTTAGGATTCATCGGGAGTTAATAAAGCTAAATCATGAAAGTAGACAAGGAAAAAAAATAACACTATATATATATAATTATAATTATAATTATAATGGTGACAAAACAGTAACATGCTTTAGATAAATTTTAATCTTATACTTCATGAGTGAATAAGTTTTCAAGAACTTTCTATGAATTAAATACAAACATATCAAGCAACACAAACAAATTAATTAGAATTAGATTCTTATATCATGGGTGATTTTCTAAAATTTAATGTGGGTTTAATATATATTGCAATAGCTAATTTTCAACAAGAATTTGCATGTTAAATGAAGTGATATCTCACATATTTCTATAGAGTTCAAATCCAATGGTGGTTTTCCTATCGGTAAATGAAAATCTAGTCTAATTTTTATGCCACTTGACTAATAACAAGTTTAATGTTGAATATAGAGCTAGTGTTCCCTACTATCCTTGATGTGTTACAAGTGTCATGATCATGTGCATTCTAGGAATTTTGGTAGTATTGTAATTTTTTTAATTCTATGAGTTTGTTGTTCAATTTTGGGCTTGTTCTTACTATAAACAACTTTGTTTCAATTCATCAAGTAGATTCTAAGAATCAACTCTTATAGTTCAAACCATATTTTCTCATTCTTTCATATGTTTCTAGTTTAGAGAAGGTATTGAGTGTAAAAATATTTTCATGATACAAGTGTTTCCATGGTTGTTTGGATATTTTTCAGGGGATAAGTGTTGTATATGTTCCAACCATTGCACAATGAATTGTGTAATAATGCATTTCATTTTAACATATAATTTTTTAAAAACAATTATGTTTCTTTAATTACTAACATTTGTTTTCTATTATGTAGCATGGACCCTTTCATACTATTCATAATGGTGTGGACGAGGCCCTACAATGTGTTGAGGGGGCTCACTAAATACAACTTTAAAGGACAAATATTTTTTTTTACACTTCAAGTTGGAACACGGCTAATTAGAAATGTACGATTGGATCTAAATTTGCATTTAAAAAGTAAAATTTTGAGGTTTATTTCCACAAATAGCATGTCTAAATCTAACCCTAAGTGAAGAATGAACAAAATTGAATCTTAAGATTCTAAGGAGTGAGCCTAAATGAAATTAGACAAGGTGTGGGTTATGTAAAACTTTCAACAAAAATCATGCCACTTGTACATTTGGCATTGCATAAAGATTAACAAGATCAAAATGGACTCAAAACAAAGAAAAAAAATTACAAGAAATGCACCTTAACCATTATTGTATTATATAACAGAATATTACTAAAAAGTATCACTAATAATCTTTGAGGTACTAAAAGAATTACTCATATAACCATCACTCTGCAATTTCATTTTTAAAGAAAAATAATAATATTATCCATAATATTTCATACGTGGAAAATGTATATAAATAATTAATTTGTTTATTTAAGAAGAGAACATAATGGCGTCTGAAATAAAATCTCACAAGCAATACGAACAAGCTCACAAAAACTTTAATCCAAAACTGAAGTTTTTTATTTGTTCATGCGAGCAATCACAAGGGGAACGGCCATTACTCCTGCATATGACAATAATCTGTCGTAAGAGGAAGGTTATTTCATATCTTCTTATATTTTAGGTAATTATTTGTGTATTATTCACATTTAGGGAAGGAAACACTTCAATTAGGTGATGTAAAAAATAAATCTATATGTGTACATTCATCTTAGAAGCATTTACAAAAAATAGATCTATTATATTCAATATTGTACACACATTTCTAGGAGCTTATCTAAGATAATGCGTCCTCTTGTAATGTAATGATAAAACTTCAAAGATATTTTCAAATACCTTATGCTTCAAATTAGTAGAAAATTTTGAGATGATGAAGATTAATCAATTGAATTAATGAGTAGAGATACACCAACTTTTAGATCATTTTTGTAAGCGCATAGTTGACCTTGAGTACATGAAGATCAACCCTTGATAGAATAAGTTAGATGTAGGATTGAAAGTGCTACTTCACTACATTAGTAGAGAGGAGTTACATTTCTATGTCAATGAAAATTCAGAACTTAGTGTCATGTTGGAAGTCGTTTATTCTTTGCTCAAAGAGATAAGTACCCCTATATATTGTATTTTCTTTTGTATCTTGGAATTACTTGTTTTAAAATACATTAGTCTACATTCTTATCCTTAGAGATTAATCTAAGTTAATGTAACAAGTATATATGTATTAGACCCAGTTGGATTATCTAGTGTGTGTTGAAGTAATCAAAATTGTTACTTCACTCTCTCTTTAAGAAGACACTCAATATAAGAACAAAATTAACATACAAAAAAGGAGGTTGGAAAGAACAGTCATGTATCCTATATTTCAACCTAATTGGACCACACAAAAAAAATAGTATTCAACACATTATATCAATTATATTGAATAAAATTTTAAGAATGTAAAGATTGTGTACACTAGTTATTTGTGTTATTTTCTTTCTTGATTCAATCTATAATTTTTAAAAATTTAAACAAATATTTTCTATCATTTTTTGTTAGTTTCCATCCAATTTATTTTTTCTGTTATTTAATTGTGAGTGACATTTTGCTTTAACACACAAATTCCACAAGTAAAATGTTTTGGATTTCTTAGGAGAATTTTGATCCATTTAGCTCCAATATCTAGTGCATAGCTTTTTTTGTAATCTTCAATTGAATACTTTTTTTTTTTAATTTTAATTTCTACTAATATAAATTTGCACCTACATTTTCCTATGATGTATTTATCTTTGTCTATTTATCAAAAATAAAATATTAGAACAAGGACATTATTGAGTATATTACCTTTTAGGCCTAAGTTTACTCTTTTTTTTTAGATCTCAAATTGTGGTTATTTATTTTTTTATAATGGACTATCACGCTTATATATTTAAAAATAAAATTATAATATTAAAATATATTATATTTTATATATTTTTAGAAGGTTAATTTTAAGGCTTTTTCACACATATAAAATGAAATGTGTCTTTGAGTGATTTCATTTGGCCTCTATACCATATTATGTAATTTTTATTTTCACAAATAATTTTTAATAACATATTGATGGCGGGGAGAAGTGCCACATAGGAAACTTTTAATCAAAGGTTTATTTCAGAGGCTCCTTTGATCTAATCCTCTCATTTTTTACAGCATATATAGTTTTTTTTCTAGGAGGAATCAGATTAGACTACCTTATATTGAACATCATTACAAATGTAGCTAGTACCATGTATTGCACTAACTAGGTTAATCAAAATATTATTAAATACAAAACTCACCTTGATTGAACCTAAATTGATTTAAATTATGTTTAATTTTTTGTGTTTTCTATTTTAGTCTATGGGTGGGAATCACTTGCATGCTTTCAACCATAGGCAAGGCTCATCATCAAAGAATGAAGTGTTAGATACCAATTGATAAGAGAAAAGTAAACTCTTTTTTCTTCTTCAAGATCTATTATTTACCTAGTAGGGTAGTCCTTAGAGGTCTTTTAATGGGTTAATTAAAGAGAAATATTGAAACACATAAGGAGTTCTTACCCAATCATACCTTGAGTATAAGTCAATTTACCACACTAGAGTTTCAAAAAAAAGACCTTTTAAACCTTTGATTAAGTAGATGAAATAAAATATTACACATGCACCATGACATGTAAATATAGTTATATCACTAAAGATGAATCCCCTTAACTTATAGTGCACATTTTATAGCTTGCTTATATTATACAAAGGAATTATTATCTAAGAATACTTGTTTTGGCTTTCTTTAGGATTAGTCAGGAGTGTAAAGCCAAATCATGCAAGTAGATAGGAAAAAAACCCAACACTATATATCTATAATTATAATGGTGACAAAATAGTAACATGGTTTAGCTAAATTTTAATCTTATATTTCATGAGTGGATAAGTTTTCAAGAAATTGCTATGAATTAAATACAAACATATCAAGTATCACAAACAAATTAATTAGAATTAGATCCTCATATCATGGGTGATTTTCCAAAATTTAATGTGGGTTTAATCTATAATGCAATAGCCAATTTTCTACAAGAATTTGCATCTTAAATGAAGTGATCTCTCACATATTTCTATAGAGTTCAAATCCTATGGTGGTTTTCTTGTCGGTAAATGAAAATCTAGTTTGATTTGTATGCCACTTGGCTAATAACAAGATGAATGTTGAATATAGAGCTAATGTTCCCTACTATCCTTGATGTGTTACAAGTGTCATGATCATGTGCATTCTAGGAATTTGTGTAGTATTGTAATTTTTTTTAATTCTATGGGTTTGTTGTTGTTCGAATTTGGGCATTCTTGCACTATAAACAACTGTTCAATTCATCAAGTAGAATCAACTCTTATAGTTCAAATGGAAGGTATTGAGTGTAAAAATATTTTCATGATACAAGTGTTTCCATGGTTGTTTGGATATTTTTCAGGGGATAAGTGTTGTATATGTTCCAACCATTGCACAATGAATTGTGTAATAATGCATTTCATTTTAACATATAATTTTTAAAAAACAATTATGTTTCTTTAATTACTAACATTTGTTTTCTATTATGTAGCATGGACCCTTTCATACTATTCATAATGGTGTGGACGAGGCCCTACCATGTGTTGAGGGGGCTCACTAATACAACTTTAAAGGACAAATATTATTTTTTACACTTCAAGTTGGAACACAGCTAATTAGAAATGTACGATTGGATCTAAATTTACATTTAAAAAGTAAAATTTTGAGGTTTATTTCCACAAATAACATGTCTAAATCTAACCCTGAGTGAAGAATGAACAAAATTGAATCTTAAGATTCTAAGGAGTGAGCCTAAATGAAATTAGACAAGGTGTGGGTTATGTAAAACTTTCAACAAAAATCATGCCACTTGTACATTTGGCATTGCATAAAGATTAACAAGATCAAAATGGACTCAAAACAAAGAATTTTTTTTACAAGAAATGCAAACTTAACCATTATTGTATTATATAACAGAATATTACTAAAAAGTATCACTAATAATCTTTGAGGTACTAAAAGAATTACTCATATAACCATCACTCTGCAATTTCATTTTTAAAGAAAAATAATAATATTATCCGTAATATTTCATACGTGGAAAATGTATATAAATAATTAATTTGTTTATTTAAGAAGAGAACATAATGGCGTCTGAAATAAAATCTCACAAGCAATACGAACAAGCTCACAAAAACTTAAATCCAAAACTGAAGTTTTTTATTTGTTCATGCGAGCAATCACAGCGGGAACAGCCATTACTCCTGCATATGACAATAATCTTGCGTAAGAGGAAGGTTATAACAGAAATCATTACTCATTCATAAAACTATTATTCAATCAACCAGCAGGCCCAGAATTTTGTACCGTTACGTGTATTGTTGGTTCGAATCTTGATCTCCCTGCCTTCTTGAGAGAGGGCACAGCATTCACAGCACCAGTGTACGCAACAGTCTCCGCATGGTTCCTCTGGTAGATTATATTTGTGCCTCAGTTTCCTCCTATATCCACATGGGTACAGGCATGGCACTCCTAACATGCAAAAAGGAACGTACAGGCAACCTTGTGCAAAACAGCCTGCAATTTACATATCCGCCATTAAACCACAATTAAAAGAAAATCAGATTTTGTATTCAAAGTATGGAGTATTTGAATTAGAATAGAATAAATGTATCTGACTGGTTTCTGAGTTCTCTGCATGCTGAGCCACGCGTCCAAACGTAACACATGGTAGGAAAGTTGTTACACAACCTGCACAAATTACATACAAACGTCATAATTTCATAGATATGATTATCAAAAGGCTGTGTTACAGACAAGATGTTCTCACAAACAGAGCAGTCTTCGAAGCATCCACACAGGCCGGTTGACCACTTCATTCTGTGATAAACTAGAGATTTTGAGGGGATCTGGGCAATTGTTTCTAAGCTCTAGCGAAGCATTTATAAGATTTTTTTATCAAGTCGACTTCATTTGGGCGGAGATTTCATTAGCAGTAGAAGTTTATGCCAGCTTTAAATTCGGTTTAATGACTTAGAAAACAACCCCCGAAGGTTACTTCTATGTTTAAAGATTCCCCGTTGCGGATGATTCGAGGAGGATAGATCCAAATTTTAAAAAACCACTTTTTCTTTGGAATTATGTCTTTTCAAAAAGGGATCTTTTTCTGATTTCTAATTCTTGGTTTCCCCACCTTCTTCGGAATGATAAATTATTGTGGAATCCAATTTTGGATATAAGAATATTGACAAGGTAGAAAGGTAAGTGGCTTTCATCTGCAGGAAGATTGGTTCTTTTATTTTAGGTTATTTTTATTTATTTTTTCTCTTTGATAAAATGATATTTTTAATGAGAGCTTTTTTTAAAAAGATACAAGAGAACATTTCAATTTATTCTTAGGTGGATGAAATAAATAATGAGGAAGGTTTAAGAATTAAAGATGTTTAGTTATTTAATGTATTTTTGTTAATTATATTCGCGGAGAGATTTATCTTTTTGTCACAAAATTTTTGGATTCAAAATTTGAAATCTAAATATCTCAATGGTACCTAACCTTCAATTGTCCTTAATGATTCTAATCTACCCTTAGGCTCAATGATTTCGAAAGGTATGAAAGTTTCAAAACATATAATTGTGGATTACATTTTTTTGCAAATTCAAGATGATGCTTCTAATCTCTTTTTTGATAAATCATTGGTTAGCTAATACACTTCTATATAAAATCCTTAAGTGTAGAAGTCTTTCTATCTACCTTATTCATCAATGGGGGGTAAAGTTAAAGATTATTGGAAAGAAAAGATTAAATAGTATGGTCGAAGTCTAGGTTTTGGAAATCATTACCCTCTATTCCAAACATAGTTGAGAGAGAGATTGGAGTAATATTTCTAGGATACTACAAAACCACAAACCTATTTGGAAGGTTATAAAAATATTCTTTTGTCTAAATACACCCAAAGATCTAACTTTTCCTAGTTCAAAATATGGAGAGCTAAAGAGTGGCCTAAGGCTAATGTTTTTCTTTGGTTGGCTTATCACTAAAAGATCTTAATATGGAATCATGCCAAAGGAAATGGTTTAACGTCTCAAGGAGAATTCATTTGTGTTGGAGAAAGAAAGAGAACAATGATCACTTCTTTTCTATGTGAGTATGCTAGTAGAATTTGGAATTATTTCATTGATTCTTTTAAATTTGGATGGGTTTCCTTTAGATATTTACAAGATCAAATACAAGCTTGGAATTCCCCTTCAAATTCAATATTTCTATAGAATATTTAGGAAATGGCTCTAATATAATTGTATGGAAGATCTAGCTTGAGAGGTATAATAGTACTTAATTCTATGACAAGAGATTAAGAAAGCCTATAACTCTTGGTAAAAGTCATTTTAAAAGCAGAAATAGAGAAACAATTGGAACTTAGATTAGTATTCTATAAAAATGGCTAGAAATCTAAGGGATTTTGAGGAAGCCAAATCAAATAAAAAAGGGAAAGATTATATTGATGAAACTCTTTTGATGGTTGTAGAAGGGTCAAAGTTCTATTGAAATTTAAAGGAAAAATTAAATTTCTACAGGTTATTTTGTTGGTTGTAGAAGTAACAAAGTTCTATAGAAATTTAAAGGGAAAAATTATATTGATGAAACTCTTTTGAAGGGTCAATATAAGCTTTGGATCTCTTTAGGTGTGAAGGATTTTATACAAGGCTTTGTCCATGTATATCTTGTGTAATGGTTTGCATATTATGTTCTAATTGTTTCCATTTCTATACATGATTTATCACTATTATTTATTTATATTCTTTTAGTTTGGAAAAAAATTTCCTTTGTAATTTATATACCATTTCCGTAGGTTGTAGATTTTGAGATTTATTTGGATTCAAATAACTTTGTGGATCAAAATTTTACACAAGAATTGAAGGATTATTTTCTAAGATGTCCAATGACTTCAAGCAATTATTGTTAGTTATCTCTCCTAGTTACTTTAGAACAAACATCTACTATCATGAAAGATAGGCTAGAAGAGGTTTATATTTTTTTCTAGTTTCTTTTCATTTGGATATAAGATCTGATCTTATTTATTTTAGATTATCTTGTCTCTTTGGAGTGTTGGGAAAATTAAATCTAGTTGTGTACCATTGTGCATTTTGGTTAATTTTTCCTTCTTTATCATTAGAGATATCCTTCAATCTTATATTTTTCTCTCATTTGATTTTTCCTTTCCTTGTTTCTACAAATCTTTGTGCTCATTTTGTTCACTTTCTACCTTTTCCTTTGCTTTCTTGGCTCTCTAAGGCTATTTCCTCCTATTTAATATTATGTTACATTCTTTATCTATTTTATGTCTATTTGTATTAACTTATCCATATCTCTTATGCATTGAAATTTATTATATTTTTACCTCTACCATATCTCCATTTTTTCTCTTTCTACTCCTTTTCCTACTACCATGGACCATATTTAGCTCATTTATTCTCTTTTTTTTCTCATAGATCTTTTATCTAGATATTTGGGAAATAGATTGAACATATTTCAATTATTTGTGCCAATAATGGGTCTTCTTATTCTTGTCTCATGTTACTTTACTAGTAGCTAATTTTGTGCATGTCATGTCTAGAAGTTGTGATGATAGTATGGAAGTGTAGGATATCACTATTGAAGTGTCTACAAGTAATGAATCATCAAAAATAATTCTTCTAGATAATATTTATATTAATATTTTAAGATTAAATAAAAAATGAATAAATAATAGTTATATTATTAATGAGCACATATATGGTCATGGAGTTCACAATGGAACTTAATATAGGAGAAGGAAAAATGAGAATATAGAAAACTAGATGCCTCGATCTTCTTTGAAAGGTAAGAGGAAGGATAATATTGAGGATACTCTTCTTAGTAAGAAGGTTCATTTTTTATAGGATTCTATAAATGATAATTATCATTTTCATCCTTCCTCTTCTAAGATCAATCTTGTAAATGAGTTGTAGAAATGATAGCTCATAGAATTCTCTAGCAGATATTGTTCCTATCCTCCATAATTTATCCAAGAAATTATATTAGAGAGAATGTGTCTCTATAATATCACCTCTGGGGATTAAAGGAAAATACTGATAATCATTTTTTTGAACTAAGGATTGAAGGAGAAAGAAGAATATATGAATTATGGAAAATCAGCATGCCACCCCAACTACCATGAATATCAATCCTCCTGATCATGATGGGGTAATATATAATCCTTAGAAATTTGGTTACTAAAATTAGGGCCCTTATTCTCCAAATTCACCATAAATTATATAATAATAGTCATAATCATTCACCATATGGTTTCTAGTTTAAGTTTTTTTTCAATGTTTTAAAGTACTCACATTTATCATTTTCATGATTTGTGTAATATGTAGAACAACTTTATTTTTTCCTATTAACATTCTAAAGCATGAAATATGAGTTATTATTATTCTATTAGATAATAATTGAGTTTTACAAAATAGAGAAGAATTTATAATGCTATATTTTTTACCCATAAGGGTTTTTCTATGTGAAATAGATCATACAATGATTTTTTCTTTCTATTAATTTTTTTATTTTGCATCAAATTACATATCAAACTCATGGATGGACTATTTTTTTTTTGAGCAAAAGAACAAAGAAGAAAAATAAATCATGTAGGAAACCTAAGATGATTTCGCAAGTGGAAAAGTGTAGGATAGTTTCTCTTTTTTAGCTCTTTAATTTTTTGTCCTCGAATTCAATTATGATTAAAAATGAGTGTCTTTAAATACACCAAAAAATCTTGAAAATCAATAAATTGTGTACTAGGTTAGCTCACAACAATTAATGAAATTTTCAACAATGTAACTTTTATTTTAAAATTTTAGGATTTAGATCCATGAATGTGGAAGCAACCCGGGTTGATTCAACAACCATATATTTTCTCTATGGTGATGAGTGAGAGGTCTATGAATCAAGAATAAATACATATGGATTAGTGATAAAAGGGAATTGAGATTTGTGATATCACAAGTTGAATTGACACAAGAATATGTCACTTGTAAGATAATTATAATAATTAGAATGCTCTAATAAAAGTGATCTCAAAACACAAGGGAAAATGGCATAGGTGTGAAATTTTCACCATTACATTCTCCACCCACTTTTATGTGCATGTCAAATTCAATCAATCAATTAAGATAAATATTAAATATTTTCAAATACAAAGGATATTGGATCTATGTAAAGTAATATATTATTTTTAATTATTCTTGTAATGATAACTCCATTGGAAACCTACAAAATAAAAACATAATGTAATGAGTAGTCTATGTCATATTTTTCAAAATAAGCACTAACTATAGCTTGCTTGAAAAGGAAATATCCTTGAAAATTAAAAGTAAATAAGAGAATGGAAATAGATTCTCCCTATAACAAAAAATGATAACATCTCTAACTATGCAAAAAATATAATGGAATGGATGAATTGATAATGTTTCCCATAATAAAATGATAGGGCAGATATAATAGCCCGTGTCGAGACCCAGAAAGGACAACTAGGAACCTTGATTACCCTACAATTTTTTTTTTCCCAAGATAAAACTAGCATGCAGCAGGATGCACAAAAGTTATGACATGAAAGTCGATTTAAACCGACCCAATACTATCATTTCGTCCTTAGAGATTACTGCAGCGAGGATGCATTAGGAAACTTAATGCCATACATCAATGATAAAGAATGAATGCCAAATCTAATCCATGACAAAGCATACATATAAAACCATCAATAAGAACCATTAACTTAAATAAATGCAACACTTGAATAACATCTGATATGGATACATACCCACACAAGGTTTACCAATGCCAAAATATTACATCACATCCTTTCATTACTTTACACTGTTCAAGTCTTACAATGATACAAACATGTTTCCCAATATGGGCAGAAACCATATAACAAGATAAGATGATACATCAGAAAGATGAGAACAAAGTAATGTAACTGGCTCCAAGACAAATACAACTCTGGAGTCGCTACAACGACACCAATCTGCACCTCTTGATCCTTGACTGGGGACCCAATGGGGTGCTTAGCACATTCCACCCGACCACGTGAGTCCGAAGACCCACCCCCCGTGCTAAGGAGCTGACAAGAAGAGACCTCAAGCCAGAACATCCAAGCGAGAACCCTGAGACTCCAACATCATACAAAAGGTATCATGAGCTCAGGATTACAATGACATATCCAACAACATTCATGGAGTCAAGCAAAGTCAAATGACTTCATGAAACTCAACACATTTAACCCAAAGCAACAGCAAAATTGAAGTCACCAAAGGCATCCACCCGATCCATTTCCACAAGAATCTAAAACAACATAAAGACTACACTATCCAGAGGCGACAAGAACAAGAACAAGGGTGTCTAGTCAGGAGGATCATCGCATAGCTCTCATGGGATCCACTGGCACTTCCTCCAACCGAGGCGCCGGCACCCATCTATGGATTCCCTAGCCCTCGAAAACAACATAAAGATACAATAACCAGAGGCAACTACAACCAAGCACAAGGGTGTCAAGTGGAGAGTGTCATCGCATAGCTCTCATGGGATTCTCCTGGCCCTTCCTCCAATTGAGGCGCCGGCACCCATCTATGGATCTCCTGGCCCTTCCTCCTAACTGAGGCGCCGGCACCATAGGGCGGCTAATGCGGAGCCGATAATCTCTCGTGAGGACGAGACTATGACTTTGCCGACCACGGCCTTCTCAGTCTATTACTAGTCTATGGTAGCCCTAGTGCATAGCCGAGGAATCCAATGTTTTATTATCTTGTGTTTTTTTAAACTACCCAACCCTCTAAATTCTATTGTTTAGGTTATCACTTGTTTAACTACTCTTTCGTGGGTTATCCTGAGCCCTTCCTCATCCTGAGGCGCCGGCGCCCACGAAGAGCCACTCTCCCTAAGACCCCTAACATAAACCAAACTAGGCAAGGGCTGTACCGTAACCGAAAACAAATAATCTCAAGACCAAACTACGCGAGGCATTAACCATCTCGCTATAAACACATAATCAATGTCTCAACAATTCATGTACAACCCTTTTAAAATCAAGGTGCCAAACCACTTGCCACAATAAGAGCACCTAAAAGATAAAACATTAGTGAACACTCATCTCAAGCCTTTGGAAGACCAAGGAGAACAACTACCCAAAAAAAGGGAAGGTACATGAAGTGATGCAGTTCCAACACAAAGACCTTAACAATTGAAAATCTCTTCAACCAGAATGACTAACAAAATAAAATAAAATGAAATAAATTGAAATAAAATAAAAGATATCCCAATGAAATCTTCTGACTCAACCAAAGCAAACATAACCAATTTTCATTACAAATTCAATTGGGCATCCAAGGGAGACCTCTATTTTATCCACTCAAGATACCCTTACAAAATGGCAAACATTCACCCCTAACAACTAAAATCAAACATAAATTTCAACCATTGATACAATACCCAACAAGTAACATAATTCTTAATTCAAATAACCTTTACAACACAACATGAATACTCCATAGATCAAATATCACTTCCACTTGAACATTAACCAACTCAAGTCAATCATGAGGAAATAAGATAAACCACATTTAAAGAATATCAGTTCAAGTACTCCTTTTATCTACTTAGAGAGTCTTTCAAGTTTCTTAATAGATTCCCTAGTTTCCACTATACATATCTATCCAAATTCATTGTTTAATACAGTCTTTCATTCTTTTAAAGAAACAAAGATACATTTTCTAATTCTGCAAATATAAATATCCTGACTATTTGAATTCAAAGTTTAACCATATAATTCCCCATACTTAATTTATTCACTTAATAAACTAATGCTCTTAAAGAGTAATTACTTAAACAAAGGAAGATATCTATTCATCTTAAATTACTCATATAATTACTAAATGATATCCATAGAAGAATCTATCCCTCTCATATAATTACCCTATAAATATCCTCTTAGAAGAGAAATTAAAAGAAAATCATCTAAAAGGTGAAACACTATCTTACTCTCTTTTCCTATATTAGGATTAAGATGCCCCTTCCTAAAAGATTTGGTTTAATGCATTACTACTACATATACCTATTCATACATAACATTAAAAGACCAAGGGGCATGATGTACTAGATCAAACTAAGAAATTCCCACTAATATCTCTCGAAGATTTAATGCATTCGTATCAAGTACATAGAAATGCTAAAAAGGGAAACTTTATCTAAAGTAAAAGGCTTCCATATTTAATGATAAAGCAAGATCTATATCTTGAAGAGTTCTACAGAATAATTTCTATCGAGGGCACACTTACACACATTGACTCTTTCCAATTTAAGTATAGCAGCAAAACAGTGGTCAATACCAACCGATTTTAAGGATTTTAGTTCAATGATGGGAAGATAGGTAAAGTGATTGATAATTGAATCGAGATAGTATTTGAAATTGGTGGGATGTTAATTCAATAGAGCATATCAATTTTCAAATAGCGGAAAGAAAAATATTAGAGTCTAAGACAAGGCACACATACACTTCAGAACAGCGACAGGGCTCCAAAACCAACAAGCAATAAAACTTGATCCAACATTAAAGTTGTCAGGAACGGTGAAAAACAAACCATCATGATTCAATCCTCATCTTGATAGAGCCTTTATCATGTTCAAATGTGGATAAGGCTGAGTATTTCCAGAAACATTGCTTTTAGTTGGATCCCAAAATGCTGTGACTTATGATCTTTTCTAGACATCTTGCGCAGAAGCGGGCAGATGTGGTGAGATTCAATTAGTAAGGAGATTACCTAATGACAGATAGAGGTATAAAAGAAAATACAAAAACAAACCTTATCTAAATTCTTCTGAATGTTAAGTTAGGTCGATTTGGAGAAGATATCGGTCTCAAATGTTATGAGAGCTGGGTATGGTATTATGAACAAAAAAAAACTCTCAAGAGCCACACACAAGCTATCGATTTGGTTCAACAAAATAGGATGGAATAAGGGTCGCTATTCTTAGCCTCTGTTTCATTTGGCAACGCTGTAGTTACAAACCGCCCAGGCAGACCTGAATGCAGTAAAGAGGAAGCATATACAAGGCATGCAGGTTGTCTGACAAAGATATCATCTCATGGACAGCAGTGAACGCAGGGTGTGCACAAGAAGGATGCATTGAAGATTCCATGCAGATGCAACAATAAATATATATACAGATATTATATCAGGTAATTGCCCTGATCGCTGTATAAGCACAAGATAGATTAGTTAAAAGACTTAAAGCATAATATAACACGTAGCAATAATTCGTTTTTACAGTTTTTTTTATCAAGTGAGGCCACAAAAGTACTATAAAAGAGGATCATTGTATTAATAACAAAGTCGCTCAGTCAAAACAACAAATCGCGGATTTCCTAGACTGATCAACGGAGAGATTACAAAGACAGATTTAAGTGCTACATGAAAGAAAGTTTGCAATTGAATAATCTAAAGCATTAAAAGAAAATGCAGATAGAAGCGACTTTTCTTTCTACTGGACAATGTTCATGGTGAGTAAGGCTAGGCTGCAAGGTTTGGAGCTATTATGTATGATTCGTACACTCTCCGCAAATTTTATTTAGAGATAAAGAGTCACACACAGAGCAAACGAGATGTGCAGACTCTCACATGTATGAACTTAGAGATGATAAATCATAAACGAAGCTAAAAAATATGTCTAACCGTGCGACTAGATGAAGTGAAGAATAGTGAGGAAGCAACAATGTATATTGAGAAGTTGATACAGAAGGGTTTTCTGCAGTTTCTCTTAAACCATACTCAGATATGAAGAGTGCTAAAGAGTTTCGATGAACATTCTAATGGATATGATAGCATAGGGATAGAGTTAACCGTCGGAAATAATGTCGGTAGAATTTGGTTGCTCATAAAGGTAGGAATGCGGTAATTTCTTTCACATATAGGGAATACATAGAAACGTAGACATGCATAGGAAATGCGCAAGCATAGTCAGAGCACCAAAACCATTTATAATCCTACCTTGAAGAAACTTTATCTATTGTAATCGCTCAAGTAAATATGCACTCAATATTGCAAGAACAAAACAATCCATCTATTCAGTCTCCATCTGGTTACATAAATAACATGACTATGGCAGGGTGATCTACTTACTCGCTGCTTCAATACCAAGGGAGGAGTTGATAGAGGAAGACGTCTTCATACCTCCTAATTACATCCTTGATAACCATCGAAGATTGTCTGTCCAAAAACCCCCATCTGAGACCACCGTTTTTCTCCAGTATTGGAGCTCCCTCTATTCTCAGCAAACCTCCGGCAAGATAGATTGTCCAAAAGAAAAAAACACCAAATCATAGCCGCCCCCCCCCCAAAATTGATTCATATATATCAGCTTTGATTTTTGGTTTTGTTTTGTTTACATTTGTTTATTTATTTTAATTTGATTTTATTTGGTTGGATTTTATTATTTTATTTATTTTGTTTGTTTTTACTTTATTTGTTTTGTTTAAAATAAAGGGAAATCAAGATCCCTCATTAATAAATAAGTTTCCCCATCCAGGTTTTGGATTTCTGGTTTGTACATGTCGCATTACTGAATTCTTCCGTGTTTTCAGCTTTAACCTCCCTAATATTCAATACTTATTTTTTTCTTATTTGTTAAAAGTCGCTTGATTTTTCCCATCTTTGGCATTAGTAATAAATCTCACCCTTAAAACAATTTTCCAAAATTTTGATTATTATTAATACTTTATAACTTAATAATTAATAACTCTATATTTTAAATCTCTTTATAATTTAATAATTTATTTACTTCCAAGCTACAAATCATGTTGAACACCCAAACCGACACAATCTATATAATTATAGTTTTTCCTTTAATACAGAATTAATTTATGTTTTCTATTATCAATTTAATTTAATTTGAATTGATTAATCAAGACTAAACATAATATCGATTTTATCACCTAACTTAAGGTCAATT